>JAHWFP010128707.1:225547-241144 GCA_023313725.1 Lithobius niger | reverse complement strand
CATTCGGAACTTGGCGGCCCCTTTTACCAGTTTTGGTTTTTGATATGATATCATTCCTTTTTTTTTAATTGTGTATTGACTCAACTCCACTACCGTGAAGATGAGTAATAAAGTGCCACGTCAACAAGAAATTGGTTTTCAACAATTTGCTACTACCTTTTGCCTATAGGCCGAACCATTCTCAACTTAGTCACCTCTTTATTGGCTTTTGGTTTGTTTTTAATTTTGTTGTAATTTGTTGTATTTAGTTAGTTTTGGTGTGTTGATATCACTCTTTTGAAGGGCCGAACCACTTTCAACTTGGTGGCCTCTTCACCAGTTTTTGGCTTTGTTTATTTTGCTTTGTTTTTACACTTAGTGAATTGGACGTGAATACGATTTCTTTGCAACGTTGTTTAGATTTATCGTGATTTACACTAGTGAGTGTCTAAGCACGCACGCCAGTATACACGTTCTCATTGTCGGAACTTTGGCCGTCCAATGAGAGACGATGCCGACAATACAAACAATGGTTATAACAATATTTTCGTACTTACGCGCCCTCCCACGCCATTCCTGTTACGCCCCCAAGCTGAAACCAGAAAAGGTACGCAGTTTGTATTGTAGTGCACCCATTCGTCCAATTTCATAGCTGGAAGCCTTCCCGTTATCTGGGAATCGATGAATAATCACCCTATGGGATTTAATATGGGTATGAGCGGACTAGCTAGCTTGTAACACATTTGTTTGTAACACATTTTCAACGTTATTGAGGGGCAGATTTTGCATTGAAAGCAGCATAGCTGGCATTCAAACACGAGTTAATTTTGGTCAGGTGGGTCATTGCTCTCGATTTCAACACAATTTAAGCTTTTGTACCGCATTATTATTTTTCCCCAAGTACCTGAAATGTGCCCAACTATGCTTCAAGATATAAGACACTAACGCAATGGCGTCGCACTATAATGGTTTACAACCTCGACAATTGAATTAATGTGATGTTTGTTGTGATGTTTGTTGCCTAACTTGGCGTGACACACTAGCGTGTGTCTAGATTTATTGTCGTACCGCATCACTGTTCAAAGGCATCCACCATTGCAGCACTGCAAGGCCGCAGACACCGGTTCTCGTCAGATCCCCGAAGTTAAGCAGCATTGGGCTGGATTGATACTTGGGTGGGTGACCGCCTGGGAATCTGGCTGTTGCAGACATAGGGCCTTAGGGCTTCGGGCAGATGACCAGGAGTGGTTAACGCTCGTTAAACCTTTAAAACCATTGCACAAGCAATACGTCATTCGTTGACGAATTAGCCAACAAGGGTTCTCTGCTCTGGTTTATGGATTGTCACTCGATTCCAAAGTGCCCCCCCCCCCCCCCTAAACTGGTCATGCCGTCAAAACGTAACGACGAATAGCCCCTTCAGCCAACTTCTATTAAAAATTTGTTAAATAGAAGTTGGCTAAAGGAACTATTCGTCGTTGAGTTTCTGCAGCTTGAACGATGTTGGGGCACTTCGGAATCAAGTAACAACAGTGCTGTCAACAATAATATCTTTGTGGCAACATCGTTGCATGCACAGTCGCATTGTCAAGCTTTGAATGAAAGTCTAGCAAACAATGAACATCAGCGCCGAATCATTCTTTGTTGGGCACGTGTTGGCCCATTGCACAGCAGGCTCAACGGGGTTTCGCTTAGCCTTTGCTGTAAGGTTTGACCCCAACCTCCCAAGTTAAAGCCGAAATTTCTATGCTTAATTTCACTGCTGTCTTTAAATATTTCCACTCAAATTTAGTATAGAAGCATTGTTGGACTTGAGGAACATATATATGTCTGAAATTTTCTTAATTTCCGATTTGTCACATCGGAGATCTGGACTTGAGCTGGAATCGTGAGTTTCATTTCTGACTTCTTCTTCTTGTTGGCACGACACGTTTCTACTACGCTCTCTGCGGATCAAACTATTTATCCTATAAAGCTGATTCAGCGAGTTTTACAGGGATTGTCCTGTAGATGTACCCTTTCCATAAGGTCTCTTCTAATTGGTCAAGTGGTTCAGGGGTTAGGGAGAGAGAATGCAATTTTATTGGGGCCACAGTCCAAAGCTATACTCCCACTCTAAATAAATAAAGGACCAGATTGATTGTTTTACATTGTTTTAAACATTGTTATTATCATGCAACAATGCCAATCAGCAAACGCCAGCTGCGAGACGTAGAGGTCTGCGGCCTTGCAGTGCTGGAAACACCGGTTCTCGTCAGATCCCCGAAGTTAAGCAGCATTGGGCTCGATTGATACTTGGGTGGGTGACCGCCTGGGAATCTGGCTGTTGCAGACATAGGGCCTTAGGGCTTCGGCCAGATGACCAGGAGTGGTTAACGCTCGTTAAACGTTTTGAACCTTTTGAGGTAGACTGAAGATTAAAGATGTATCCGTATTGGTTTGTGCAAACCGTAATTGGTAACGATACAAAACGTTAAAACAAGCTAATCTAAACTGCATCGTACGCCAAAGTATAGTACGAATTAGAAAACAAAAACGAACTCGTTTGATGCTTAAGGTAAGTTTAACTGAACCGAAGTCAAAACAGCAAAGGGACACACACAAAAATTTCCTGTAAGGTTTCAGATACTGCAGCGCTGCTGTACTGTTTAGTCCGTGTGAAACCTTACTGCTGTATCGAACCATTACACACGTCAATACAATTAAAGCCAGAGCCCAAATTGCAAAACGTGTCATGTCCAAACAAACGAAGAACAATGTATGGCTACACACTCGACCACTTTCTGGGCTCAATTTTTCCAGTATATTTCAGTCACGTCGTCTACTTTCCGTTCATCACTCTACTGATGATACCGTACCCATTTCATTTTCAAAGTTTTCAAGTACTTTTCCAGGCATGGAATTTCATTATTACTTTCAAAGACATTTCCAGTTTTTCAAGACTCGTACGAACCTTGAATTAGCTCCAGAGTCGTGCTAAGCACACTAAGACAATTAATTAGTTATTAAACACTTTCCAGCGATGTCATTTAGCCAAGTAGAATGCACGAGCCACGTTCAGCCACTTTTGTTGGTAAAAACATTTGAATACAGCAGTAAGGTTTCACGTGAACTAAACAGTACAGCAACACTGCAGTACCTGAACCTTACAGAAAAATGTATCTGTGTCCCTTTGCTGTGTTTATTTAGGATCGGGTAAACCTTATCTTAAACATCAAACGAATTCGATTTTGTTTTCTAATCCTATACTGATTTAACCTTAGAGCAATACCTGCTTCATTACGGGAGGGAGGGGCATATTCCGACGGAAAGCAACAATTAGTACCGTTAGGGCGCGTTTACGCAGCGACTCGCCTTTGCATTCTCGCAGCTAGAACTCAATCACGATGGTAAAGGTGACATTGCCATGGCAACAACGCTAAATGGATTAGCTAAATCCGACATCGTTTGAGTAAATACTTGCCGTCTTATAATCCGCGCCAATAATATAAAGAATTCCTCATGACGAAACAATTTTCCCAAACGCTTCGGAACTCACGTTATTTGCTGTTTTCGTTGCGAGGGGCAGACATGAAACCGCCGCCATGTTGGAATTTGAGGTGATTTCTAGCTTCTAGCAGCGAGAATGCAAAAGCGAGTGGTTGCATAAATGTGCCCTTACACGCACGATTTAGTGACGCCAACATCAACTACGGTAGCTTGGAGGACAAACGGGAAGAAACGCGTGTAGTTTACTGTGGTGGCTTGTTGGGACACACAACAACTTTTTTCTATACACACAAAACTCTCATGAAACCGGAACTTCGGCATTCCAACAAAGGATAAGACACACTATAAAAGCACCCGTGCCAGTGACCATCTTGTTCCGTCTTCATGAAAAGTTCTGTGTGTGTAGAAAAAAGTTGTTGTGTGTCCCAGTGAGCAGCTGTATGTTACGATCACGCAGCTTAAAAGTGGCCAGCAAACAACACGATGATGACATAGAGGATAGCCAATTTCGTGAAGGTAATTTCAAGAAAGTGTTTGCTAACATTTAAGATGTGATTTGTAAAAATACCGCTCATTGTTGTGGAAGTGTGCGACAGCGTAATAACTATTTCTGACATCTTTGAACGTCAATGTGGGCCGGCTTAAGCTGCGGTTACCAGCGCCATGTTGTCCGTGCTTCTGCGGCCATTAATCAAGTGGTGAACGCTATTTGCGCTAGTAACCCTTCTGTGACGACACGTTGCCACTGTAGATGTTGCTTTAGCTTATTGAGCCTATAGGTAATTTGGCCTGTAAGTGTTACTACCCCCTAATTTAACAATATATTTGACAATGCTGTGAGTTTAGCGGTCGGACCACTAGCATTGTCCTCCATAATGGATGCTTGTGTAAAATTTTCACTAGGGTAAAACGCGACTCTAGTTAATGGACCACAATTAGTGACATATCGTACTTCTATCGTGCTTCTAGCAATGCATTAACTAACCTCTTTATACTCCCAGTGGACAGCAAAGTGGACAGCTCAGGGGAAATAAGTCCCTACAATAAGGATTGTCACTCGAACTGGTGAACTTACCTAAAACAAAGAAAAACAAATGATAAGTCGGGACATAAGTTAAATGAACGAACTGTTTACATTTCTCGGTTGAAAAAGCAGTACGGCAAACTGTAATTGTAAGTATAAGTAGGCGACATCTGAGGACACAATATCGTTGGTGATTAACCAACTACTTAAATAACATCGATGATGTTACGGCAACCGAATAACACTTTGTCATGTTGTTACGTCAAAGTCCTTACACATGGATAAGAAGTGAGAAGCGGTGAGGGAGTAGACCCCTTCCCCCAATTTGCAAAGGTCTAGTACTATTGGCAGAAGTGTCCCTAAGGTCCAGACGTTTAGGGGAAAGTGTCCTAAAGGTCACGAACTTGAGGGTAAAAGTGCACCTTAAAAATTCAGATCTAAAGGCTTTATGAAGTCCAGAAGTTAAGAGTAGTGGCACAAGGGTCACGAATTTGGCAATCAGTGGTTAACACGTAATCAAATTAGGTTAGTGCATATAGTCGGGAGTGGAATAAAGACTCGGCTGGATGGAGTATGCTGGGGTTTATTCAAGGCCAAGCGGGATAATCCCTTACAGATGGTAATGGTAGTTCAGGATCTACTCTAAGAACGACTACAGCAGGATGCGTAATGTAGTAGAAGGTAGCAAGTAGTGCCGTATATATTCTGAGGTAGCCAGCCCAGAACATCCCAGCAGTTTCTATATCCAGAACGTTCGTTGTGCAACAGCTATGCAGTCGTTGTGCAATAGTTATGCAATAGCGTTATCTATTGTGCGCGCGGTGTATCTTGAGTCCTGCAAGTATTTTGTGAGCGGCTACATCTTCCTGGATGGAGTGGCTTTAAGCGATGGCCGCCATTGTTTTTGTAACCATCTTGGATATCAACAAGGCACTCTGCTACAGAAAACGTACAATCGATTATCTGTGTTCGTTCTGCGGAGAACTCAAGATAGGCCGCGGACACTATACACTAATCTAGAAGCTTCCACTGCTACAGTGCACTCTGTGAGCAGATGCTGTTCCTCAAAGGGTTTTGTAGCGAGCATTAACCACTTCCGGTCATCGGCCCGACGAAGCCAGTCGCCCACCCAAGTAATGCAACAATGCTTTGTCAAGGCGTGACCATTGTTAGAGCCTAATTGATACACGAAAACATATCTGGATATTGCAACCAAGGGGTTGCAACTGTACTAGAAACAATGCAGTTTAGTCTTTCGCAATCTGCAGACCTTCAGGAGCTTCGCCGACGCCGGTAACGCCAACATGGCGGAGCTAACTTCCTGTTCTCGTCTGAATGAGATTCACGAGAGGCCAATCCTACAATCTATTTGTTTATTTATTGAATTACAAAATTCTTGTAACGCCGTACAAAGAGCATAACAGCAATTTCAGATTAAAACAGCGATTAAAAAAAAACAGAAGAAACATGGTGAGCACTCTCGCCTGAATGAGATTTGTGAGGTACACATCCCATAATTCATCATTCCTGACATAATCACTCCTACGGTGTAACAATATAATTTAGCTACTTCTATAGCGAACCCAACGAAATATCAAAGGACGGTTGCCACAAACGTGAAACGCTATGCTTCTTAAAAACGATGCAAACATCAATTTATAAAATCGAAGAGCTATTGGAAAATTATAGTTCAAACTTTTGCCTGTGCTAGGATAAATTTTGCAAACAGGTCACAGTTTGACTCCAACTACGCGTGTTTTACCCTGATCGTCGGACTTAAGTTTCTGCGACATTTGTTAGTTACTGCGACTGAATTTGCCCACCATATTTAGCCGTAACGGCGGTTGCCATCCCATCATCTCAAAACGGAAGTACCATTGATGGCAGCGCCTTAAACCGTGAAGCTACTTGTCCGGTAAACTGCGTATATCGTCCTAAGTGCACTAACTATACCCATAGCAACATTAGAAGACCGCCACACAAGGTCATCAGTCCCAGCAAGTAAATAAATACAGCAGGTCAAACTAAGCTGTCAACGTGCGAGGTAGGTCCCAAATCATATAGGTGCATACACAAATAATATGCTAAGGTGTAGGAAGTAAAGGAACGGCATTCCATTTAACATTCAGAAAAATATTTTAAGTACTGCACTTTAGACTAAAGGTTTTTTTAAAGTAAAATACAACTTTTTTTGTCTTATTATTGGCGGCTGAAAAATACTGATTAGGAGCCAACAAGACACCGAAGTTTTTTTTAGGATTTCTTGAGATCTGGTTCTGTCCAGTGGTTTAAACAACCTTCGTAATGCATTAGTAACCTCTGTGAAATCATATTACCAGGAGCCGATGAAGCATGCTGCCTGGGGCGGCGAGGGGCCATTGCTGAATCTTACATACGTGCAAAATACTGCACCATTTTCAGGTGGCTGACAATGAATTAACAACCTTTGGCAGACGAGAGGAAGACGTTGTGTTATTACTAAAAGCGTCGGGACTTCGGCATAGAAACACCAAACCCAGCACCAACAGTTGCTGCCTTCGCGTACTTTCGAATCTTACTGCTCAAAAACTGAATTCACTGAATCCAGGATTTCCCGAAGAAAGTCTTGAAATGTCTGAAATTATTGAAATGTTTGCAGGTATTAAACTAGCACCATCGACGATTGAAGATCGTATGACAGTACCGTGGGGCCATCTAGCGCCATTTTAATTTAAATAATCAAAACTACAATTGAGAAAATTGCATCTGCTTCAGTGCTGTTGTACTTTAAGAATAATTTTAATTCGTAAAGCACAACAGCACTTAAAAAGATGCAGTTTTCACAATTGTACATTTGATTATTTGAATTTAAAATCATACATTTCTATCTATGTCCTTTTTAACAAGTAAGGTGAAACTTCAATCATATCACCTTTTTTTTACGGCTCACTTTACGTTTTTGTTTTTAATTTATTTTCAACGAAACCCCTGTTACACTCGTCGTGGAAATTTAAATGATTTTTAAATGGCAAGTTAATTTTCACTGTAATAATACTGTAAACCAACACAACCATCTCCAACATTATATTCCGTACTATCTTCCGAATATCTCCGCCATTCGACAAATCAAACAAATCCTCGAATACCAATTCCGAATCCTTATGCGAAAGAAAACGATTTTTTTCCCTTTCCGCCTTCATTGTTCGACTACTACATCATTATTGACACACGCTAGTGTGTCGCCGCCAAGTAATAATAGCTCATCTGATTGTAGACATCCGATTGTTACAAAATGATTGTTGATGAACAAAAAGCGGCCTCACTAGGGCCTTAGGGTGCGGTTAACGCTCGCTAAAACCCTTTGACCCTTTGCAGCCTCACTAGCAGACTGTGTCTTTTAACTGAAACAAGCTTATACCTGATTTCAGCATACTGGTGTAAAATTCCCCATGCGGTAGAAATCTTTGCAAATCGTTTGAATCAGGTGTCTTGGGTCCAGCAACGAAGAAAACCTCAACATGAAAATGTGGGAACATCTTCTTTATGGAGAAAAAGTGTCCTCAATAACGTTGATTTGTGTTACTAGTGCCTTGTGACTAGTAACTAGTCCGCAGACTCCCGTGTTAATTCTCATAGGGTATAAAGACACCTCTACAGCTCGTTAGGGAAAGTTGCCAGTTCTTAATTTCGGCAGACAGGTAAAGCGTCATATGGGGAAGTGCCTTTTTCTAAAATGGGGGTTGCAGCTAGAAGCACGTAGCCCTGAAGTGGCTCGTCAGAACAAAATTATTGTTGTAACCATTGTTTGTATTGTCATCCAACAGTCGATTATAACATGTTAAGTGTTACACGCTTAACGTTTCAGTACTTAATTGTCAGAATACATTGTTGTTGTAAATAGTGATGTAGACGTGGACGAGCTGTTGAGAGATTTGTTAAAGGCTAAGGTGCTGGTAGGCAGTGATGTAAATTTTGGGCTGGTCACTGAGGAGACTTTTGCGCAAGTGATGAGGTTGGCAGTGAAAAAAGGAATTTCTGAGGCAAGAGTAAGAAGATTTGGAGTTACAACTAGTGTCAATGCTAACCCTAACAGTCAAGATGGCGGTAGCAGACACCAAGATGATAGAGAGAGTGATAAAGAGAAAGGTAGAATATCAGCGGTCAAGACGGTTACGAAGTTATTTAGTGCGGCAGTAGCGGATAGAAGTGTAAATAGCTGGAGTGAAAGTGAAGCAGACTTAGAAGCAGTGGACACTGGTGAGCAGCGTAGGAGGCAGCGAAGCCTACTTGCATTGAAAAAGCTTTATGGGGGTGGACTCACCAACGTTCAGATGCCGCGGTCAGTGGTGATGATCTGCAATCAAGGAAGTGGGCTATATTTCGCCTCTCAAGTTTACTTTGCAGTTGAGCGCGTAGTGGGGACTGGAGAGATCACGCATGTCAACACCTTACGAGCAGCACATGTGTTTGAAATTGTGTTGAGTTCGAGAGTAGCGAAATTGAGACTACTTAAGGCCAGTATTGTCATAAACGGTCACGCGGCTGAGCTGTTTGACCTACACGAACAAACAGTACAGGCCCGCCTACATTGGCTTCCAGTGGGCATCACCCCGCAAGAGGTGGCAGTTGGCTTCGGGAAAATTGCGACACTGGAAAAACATTCCTTCGAGAAGCTCTACGCAAGAGGGCGGACACTTTGTGAAACGGGAGTGCGTCTTGTAACGCTGCGCCTCCGGGAGGGGATCACAATAGAAGACGTTCCTGATGTGGCAATAATCAAAGGTATACAAACTCTTGTAATTGTAGGCGACCGTCCTCCAAAATGTCTGCGGTGCCACGCGCGAGGGCACTTCCGGCGAGCGTGCGTCGCAATCGCGTGCAATGATTGTGGTGTGTGGCGCGATCCGCGTCAACTTTGCCCTCATCTTCAAGAGGCGAAGCGTTTGGCGGATTTAAGAGTGCACGAAAGACCACCAGCGCCTCTTAAAGAGACTCAGCAGCCACCTCAGCAGCGAAGTGGGAACCTGGGGCTGGGGGCCTTGAGCACCAGTGCCCCTTGTTTGGCCGTTACTGGCGACGTCGGCCCTAGCAGTGCTAAAGAGAGTGAAGAAGTGGCTTCAGCGGTTGTATTGGGTGATCCAATAGTCAGCAAAGACGGCGAAGCTGGCAACGAGGGCAAGGATGGTGATAGTGTGTGGATTACCCCTCCTGCAAAACGGAAGAAGGGAAGTCAGAAACGGAAGAAGACCCCGGCGTCATCGGCCGAAATTGTGGCAACGGTGTTGCGTGTGGATGAAATTGAAGAATCGGAAATGAGTGAAATTCAAGCATGTGAACAAGAAAGCGCAACTGCTGTGGCAAACAGGCGAAAGGAGGATCAAGTGAGAGAAAATGGCAGTGAATTGCTCAGTATGTTTGGAAATGTGCAAAATGTGAGTACGGCAGCAGCGGAAGGTGACTTAGTTGGCAGTGGTGAAGATATTGATTGTAGTGATGGTTTTGTGTTGAGTGTTGCTAGTAGCTGTATTTCACAAGTGAGTTGCAGAGAGGGGGTTGGTTTGGGAGGGGGGGGGGACCCGGATCTAACCTAATCACTTCATTCGCTCTGTGTAATGTCATTACATGGAACATGCGAGGGTTGCAGGGAAAATTAGGAGATCTAGAATGTTTGCTAGAGCATGCCAATATTGTTGGGGTACAAGAAGTTGTAGACTTTCGGGGATTAGATGCAACAGCGTGGAAAGCGGATTTTATCCATTCTGGGCGTAAGGTAGGAATATTTATTAAATGGGCAATCCCGTATTTACCCATCACCATCCAATTCCAGCCAGATGGTGTGGATGCAGTCGCATTGAAAGTGTGGATGGGCAGTTGTTGGGTATCGGTCGTCATAGTGCATGCAATGGGTAGTCAAACTGTTGCGGAATGGAAACGATGGCTGAAGCAGTTTCCAACCCCTGTAATTTTGGGAGGAGACTATAACAGTCATCATTTTGATTGGGGCTCGCTGCATGCTGACACCAGAGGGCGTAGGCTAGCTGAGGCGATTCAAGAGGTCGGGTTGCGTATTCTCCATGATGGTTCACCGACGTTTGTGCGCTGGCAGCGTGGCGCAGTCCAGGAATCTGTTTTGGACTTTTTTGTTTGTTCCCCGGAAATAGCGGATAAGTGCAGCTGTCGCGTCTCGGATGATTTGCGGGGCAGCGATCATTTTCCTGTTCTCCTGTGCTCTAATGCAGTTGCAGCAACTGCTTGTAGAATAGTGGGCGATAGGAGGCATCCGGTTGTTGGTAATGGGATTTTTTCGGACTTTGTACAACAAATGACTCGTAGACGGTCTAGGACGCCGAGGAGGGTAGTGGCAAAGACGCAGCCGGTGTGGTGGTCGCATGTTTGCTCAGTTGCGGTACGCGACCGACGCAAGGCCTATCGCAAATGGAAGAGAGCTCCCTGTGATGCATTCTGGTGGGGGTACAAAGGTGTAGCGGATGAGAGCAGAATTATTCTTAGGAGAGAAAAGAAAGAGTTTGGCGCGAGGCTTTGTGCCAAGGTCGGCGGAGCCCGTTCTCTCACACTGGCTTGGCAGATGCTCAATCCTCAATCCTGGTGCGGGGAAGACTGCAGTACAGTGGGTTTTTGGCCCACCAAACCCAGCAAGAAGTATTCTTCGTGGCAGTGAGATGGCAGAAGCCTTTAATGTACGGTTTGCCAGTGTTTATGCGCTTAGTAGCGGCTCGCCCCCCCACTTCTGTTTCGGCGGATATTTCGATATCCTCGCACGTCTGTGATGTACCGTGGGTTTCGTCGGAGTTCCGGGCAGCACTACGGAAGTGTAGGAGCTCGAGTGCGATGGGGATTGATGGTGTTGGGTATGCGGATTTACAGAAAGATGTCGATGCATCATGTAACGCTGTACTCCCACTGTTCAACAGGCTGTTAGGAGGGGCTAGTATCCCGCCGTCGTGGATGTTTACCATCCTAATCCCGGTGCATAAGCAGGGAAGTGTGAGGTCGGATTTGACCAATTACAGACCTATTGCTCTACTGTCATGTCTTCGGAAAGTGCTGGAGCGGATGATTGTAAAGCGCTTGGAGTAGCACCTGGAATACCACGAATGCCTTGCTGGCGTTCAGTTTGGCTATCGGCGGGACAGGAGTGCACAAGATGCAGTGCTCTTCCTGCTTACTAGCATTAGAGAGGCTTGGCTGAGGGGGAACGTTGTCTTGGCTGTCTTTCTAGATATTAAGGCGGCCTATGACACAGTCTCCATTCCCTGGGTTCAGGCCTCTCTGCGTCGAATGGGGGTGGGACCATGCTTGATTGAGTTGATTGTTGCACTCCTAGGTCGCCTTGAGTTTGCCACACGTGTTGGGAAGTATTGGTCGGCTGCAGATTCAACGTGTAGAGGTCTCCCGCAAGGGAGTTGTCTCAGCCCTACGTTGTTTGCTGTAGCCATTAATGATGTTCTGGTTGAAATTGGTGCGTACTCGAATATTGTCTGTTACGCAGATGACGTGGCTGTTTGGTTTGTGGGCAGTGATCTTGCTCCCTTAGCATGCGAGGCACAAGTTGTTCTGGACAGGGTTGCTTATCTTCTGCAGGAGCGCGGCCTCTTGCTGGCTCCTGCCAAGACAGAAGCTGTGGTGTTCTCCCGCAGGTCTGATGTGGTACTGCAGGCTATTTCTCTGAAGGTAAATGAGCAGGTTGTAACTCCGAAGGCTAGTGTTAAGTACCTGGGTGTAATCCTTGACTCACGGCTTACTTGGGCGCAGCATGTTAGTCAAGTTCGTGGCAGGGTCCTCGCTAGGACCGCTATACTGCGGCAACTGACTCACAGAGGTGTTACGAGAGGAGCGCTTCTAGCGACATACCGCACGTTCGTGAGGTCCGTGCTTGACTACTCCTTGCCGTTTTTGAGCGGCGTAAAGCGACATGAGAATACACTGCAAGTTGTTGTAAACGTCTGTTTACGCATCATCACTGGATGCATTTTGACAACGCCAGTTAGTGCGTTGGGTGTTGAGTGTAACGAGCCACCAGTTGAGGTACGAGCGCGTGAACTTCTGGCCACACTCTGCCTGCGGAATCTTAGCAGGGGTCAAAGAGATCCAGTTGCCAGGATACTACACGATTATGACATGTTGAGTGAACGTGCGCGTGATGTGTTGGGTGAAGCGGGTCGTGGTGTAAGTCTTCTGCGCCAGGTGGCAGGGGCAACGACGGTGGCGTGTGCGAAGCCTTTGAGTCCATGGACTTGGTGCTATGAGCTGTATGCGGTGTTCTTGTCTCAGCCTACTGAATGCGATATTTTCTGTGATGCTTCATTTCATCCAGAGACATGTGTAGGTGGCATTGGGGTAGTCATTCCATCCTTGAAAGTTGAGTGTATGCGCGTGATCTATGACGCGACGTCTAGCACTATGTGCGAGTTAGTGGCGATCTCTGTGGCACTGGATGTTGCGCAGGACATGAGTCTTCCCTCCTTTGCGATTGTGACAGACTCACAAGCGGCCTGCCGGCTTCTTCGCCGTTCGTGGGATAGCTTGGCTGTTGAAGACCCAATTGTATATACGATTGGGTGGAAATTCTGGGTTGCATGTCGTACTGGTGTAGCTACTTTACGGTGGGTCAGAGGCCACAGTGGCATTCCTGGCAATGAGGTGGCAGATGGACTGGCGCGAGAGGCTGCGCGTGGTGACTGTGGTCAGTTGCATCCTCAAGTCTCTGTTCGAATGCGTCGAGTATCTGTTCGTCGGTGGTCTCTGGCACAGTGGCAGGATGCCTGGAGGACAGCTCGTGATGGACGAGCTTTGTTTACAGTGCATCCAGTGTGCTCCACTGCGTCGAACTTGGATGTGTTGCTATACAGAGATGCACAGATTCTGTCGCGTTTGCGCGTTGGCTTCTCATTGCTGTGCGTACACAAATTCCGGTATGGATGGGTTGATTCTCCTAGGTGCTCTCTGTGTCTCATTGATGAGACAGCTGAGCATGTCCTAATACACTGCCGCAAGTTCGTTAAAGAGCGGCGCCGTCTGGCCCCCTGGTTAGATGCGCTTCCTGCCTTCGCTAATCTGCTGTCCCATGCGGATGGTCCACGGCCAGTCGCCAGGTTACGCGCTGTTGCATCGTTCTTTCGTGACATTGGTATTGCGGTTTAATTCGGCTTTCCCCCCCCCCCCCCCGGTCCTTTTCTGTTTACTCATTATGCTAGAGTCTCTCAGTGGTGCTCTATGGTGCTGAGTTGTGGAGTGTGGCCTAATGAGGATGATGTTGGCTACAAGGTAACTATGCTGTGAGGATGTGTTGGTTGTTTTTCACTGAGTAGATGTCGTTATAGTGGTGGTTGTGGTTGTAGTTGCTGTTGGAGTTGTTGTTATGAGTGTGGTTTTGGAGGTGGTTGTATTCTTAGTGGGTTTGGGGCGCATGGCATTTGGCTACGGCCTCAATAAAGCAAACTGGAACTGGAAACTGGAACTGGTTCACTAAGAGACAGAGTATCTTTTATTGCAAAGGTTTGGTCGTTTTTTTTTTTACGGTACACGAATTTAAACTGAATTATCTGCCCCACGACGCAAATAACTTTCTCATTACTGGTTCACTACGACACAGTGTATATTTTATTCCATAGGAACTTATTAGGTCTTTGCAATTACCATACTCTTATGCTTGTTATTAATTTGTTTGGAATGGCAATGGCAAATGTGAGAATTATGAATGAGAAAATTCATAAACATAAAACACCTCCAAACAAGAAAAGGTAGAGGTGACAATTAGACTGTGGGATTCTTTGTGCATTCACAGGCCTATGAAAGTTGTGATATCCACCTTTTAGGTATCCACCTGATACCCAAAACTGGTAAAAGAGAAGCCGCCAAGTTTCTACATAGGGTCAGCCTTCAAAAGTAGTGATATCATTCAACCAGCGAACGGCTGCCATGGTCAATCCTATTAGCCAAGTTAATCGCACTCGCACCGAATAATATTTTGGACGTTAAATGAAAACTTGAAAATTGCTACCGCTAGTAGCAATCTTCTACTTGTCATTTAACATCGAACTATTAGTAGGTGCGATTAACTTGGCTAATAGTATTAACCTTGGCAGCCTTTACCTGGTTGAATGACATCACTACTTTGAAAGGCCGACCCTTTTCGGAAACTTGGCGGCTTGCCTTACACCAGTTTTAGTTTTGGGTGGATAAATAAGTCACCGTCTGCTTCACTATGCAAAGAACCAACAAGGCCCTCGACGTTGTTAGTTCTCAGCCCTAGGAAAGCAGGCGATAACCTATACTTCCCTACCAGCATCGTAATGAGGTCACTGGAGGTCCGGGGAGGTCAAAATTTCAAACAGCGGTCCCTCTCCCGACTATCTCAGCAAAGAGTAACCCAAAAGTATTGAGAAACGTGAATATACTCAATATTTGTTTTTTAACTCTGATTTATTTAAAAGGAATTTGAATGACTCAAGCGAAGGAGTGCACTGTACGTTATTGCTTCACCACAGCTGCATTTATTTGTTTGTATAGATTTTATTTCTCTGCTTTGAGCGATAAGATATCCACACTTTAGAGGTTTGACACGCTCTCCACTGAAGAGATTGCGCCAAATGGTGAGAAGGACAATTTTGCTATGTAGTCCCAGTCTGAAATAACTAGGTTCTTTTACATGACAAAATCGGCGTGAGCCCTTCACGAAAATACCAGGAGTCACAGTGGTACCCAGCTGGGGGAGGGGGGGGGAGTCGGTGAGGAGCAACATCTCACTGAAATTTTAGATGGGGTGGAAAAATGTCGATGCATTTATTATGTAACAACAACATATCACCAGTCACCGCAACACAACATAACCCGTTTACAGTCAACACAACACATCAATCTAGAAAAAAAACACACGAAAAACATGTTTAGTTTATAATTTTATGAACCGTTGAATATTGACCGTTGAATATTGATAGAAAACGAATCATAACAGTCGATTCTGTTGCTGCAGCACGCGGTGCTACGACGGGATAAAAATAAAGCGTATGAAAATAACATGGCCGAAAGTGTGTTTGGGGAGGGTGACACCCAACCACTAGTCCAACTCGAAAATATGGGAGTACCAATTTTAAACTGGGGGGGGG
>JAHWFP010128707.1:214470-225447 GCA_023313725.1 Lithobius niger | reverse complement strand
CGGGGGGGGGGGGTCAGGCCACTGAGGGGTCAGGCTCGAACCATCAGTCGTGTTATCCATCAGGCCACCTCATACCCTTTTACTGACTTCTATACTAGGCAGTGAATCTCAACAACCATTTTGCAAATATTCTCAATTTTAGGTATGGTTTCTTTATATTTTTTTTGGTCAATGAGGCGAGGTTCCGCGTTTGATGACGCCCAGGGCAATTGCCCCTCCCCATTTCTCCCCTACTCCTCCTCCCCTTACTACAGTCCTGCCCTAATTTATAAAAATATTTTCTTTGCAGATTAGAACCATGAAATACTTGGCGATTGTCTTCTTTTGCTTTTCGTTGATTGCAACCAGCCAATGGACAGCGACTGCTGAGAACGTTAGCTGCACTTACGATTGCGCACGATGGTATGACTGTTTGATCAACAAAAATGTCACCAGCTTGGAAGAATGCGGCCCTCATCCAGCGAAGTGTGCTTGCCAGTTGTACAGACCCATTACTGAATGACAACATAAAGACTTTAGTCCCAACTTTTACGTGAGTGTAAAAACGCTATATGCCCATGTAACAGTTTACGCAAAAATGTTTTGTACAGAAATGTTAAATTAACAAACTATAAATCCATAATACGAGACCAACCATCACTTATACGAACGAACTGTTCATTTACTGCGTTTAGATAAGAATGCAGTAAATTTTAGTTACAAAACACAGAGATGTTGCCTCTCCTAATTTTTTCTTCAAGACATATTTTAAGTTTGTGCGTGCTCTCCAATAAACCTGTATCTTTTTTACGAGGATGTTTAAGGTCTTTCGTTTTGCTGACCTATGCCACTCGTTCAGATTTTTGAAACTCCTATGCTGGTAGTAGTGGTATTCTGAGATGAGAATGTGTGACGTCATAATAGTGAAACTTACTTCGTCTGCCGATAGGCCAGTTCGGTCTCTGGCATTAGGTAGTTTGAAACAAAACTAGCCATGAAGCATCTTCTCAACATGTGCGTAGGTTTCTCTAAATCTTCACGCACGATTCTTCATGCACCAGGATAAAAACACTGCAACCGGCCGCACAAGCGAGTAAAAACAAAACCTTATATTTCGATATCAAATGTGTCAAGCTCGCGATACCTTCACGAGAGTACAATGAAAAGTAAAAAGTAAAAAATTAAAACGCCTTACATTTGTAAAAATATAAAAAGTGAAAACACCTTACATTTGCTAATAACAGGATGTGGCCGAAGTAACTTTCAGGTGAACTGCATTGGCACTAAAATAACAAACATATTGCTAGATGAATATGTTTTTTTTTTTAAATTCCTAAAGTTAAAAGTACGTAATAAACGCTGTAATCGAAAAAATTAACAAAGAGCAAGGTAAATTCTACTAATTATTTACTTTAACTTTAGGAACTTTGTTTTAAAGCATTCATGTAGCAATATGTTTGTTGTTTTAGTGCCAATGCAGTTCACCTGAAAGTCACTTCGGCAACACCCTGTTATTAGCAAAGTAAGGTGTTTTTACTTTTTACATTTTCATTGTACTCTGCCGAAGGTATTATGTGAAGGCAAACCAAGCAGTGCTACATAAAAGTAGAAACAACGTTTCGAAATTTTCAATTTTCGTCATCAGGTTAGCAATAAAATTAAAGCATGGCAAAAGCCACTAAGTCATCCTACGTTAAAAACATAAAACAGTAATTTAAAACGGATAAAAACCACCAATTTCTCCGCTCAAAAGTGGCAGAAATGGCACCCGAAAAGCAACGACCCACCTGCCTCACGACTTGGTTTCCCAACGGAGCAGGTGGGTCGTTGCTTTTCGGGTGCCATTTCTGCCTCTTTTGAGGGAAAAAATTGGTGGTTTTCATCCGTTTTAAATTACTGTTTCATGCTTTTAACGTAGGATGACTTAGTAACTTTTGCCATGCTTTAATTTTATTGCTAACCTGCTGACGAAAATTGAAAATTTTCGAAACGTTGTTTCTACTTTTATGTAGCACTGCTTGGTTTGCCTTCACATAATCTGTTACTGTGCTTTTTTAATCCACTGTTGAAGCTATCGCGTGCTTGACACATTTGATACCGAAATATAAGGTATTGTTTTTACTCGCTTGTGCCGCTGGCTACATTGTTTTCATTGCAGTTATCTGTACTGCACACACACCACTTTGTTAATCTTCGTGCATGTGACGTCACACCTCTTCAATCCGTGTTGTAGGCGTCGTAAGCTAACCAACATACTGGTTTCACATACTGTAAAAGTACGTCGAAGTAAAGGTAGCAAGTTTGATCACCACAAACTTGCTCATGGTATTTTTGAGCTATAGAAATATGGTCTTCCTACTGGCAACTACCCCCTGCTGATTCCAAATGCTCGTGTTTCCACATTGGAAGCAAAAGTCTGTTATGATTATTTAGTCAATAGTATTTACTAAACGACAGCACCTTTAAGCACTTTTTTTAATGTCAAGGATTAAGATGTTAGGTTTTCAGCTGACCTGCAAATGACCGCCAGGTGCACTAACACTCTTAAATCAGCCAGAAAGAGAGCAGCAGTGATTGGGCGATGCTACTTTCTGGTGACTACTTTAGTGTGGGCTCTACGGTCTTTGATAGGTCACTTTCCGAGCACTCCAGCCTGATTTGGTCATATTTAATCAATAATGTGGATCTAACTGAAAGTCACACACAGAACAAAAATTACATACAGAACATTTCTGTCAAGCGTGCTACACAAATCTTTATGCCAAGCACATTATATTGTTAAACTTAGAAGATCTTGACCTTAAATATTAAATTGTGTTCTTACCATTACAGCATGTGGCAGAGCTAGAATAGAATGGGTGTTGACGAGAAAGTAAAGAGCTTTTTGAAGGCCCAAGTGGCAGGTGTTAAGTTGACGGAACCGCCATCGTGTCAGTTGTTTTTGCCGCAGGAAGGAAGAAATTCGAAATATACCCGGACGAAACCCTCGTACAACAGACGGGAAACAACCGGATAAAAACCCGTACATACACACTTCCCTTCATTGGGATCGAACCCGGGTCTGTAGAAGCCAGCGACGTACAGCCAGGACCAAGCGCCTGTCAAATCTGATGCCACAGTGCTCGCGGCTACCTTCTGCTAAGGGCCATTCTCCGAAACAGGTTGTGAATCAGTCAAAATTGGACTATCAGGTCGCACTTTTCAAATCATGCTGTGAATGTTTGAAATTAACTCCTGAAACTGTCTGCCCTGGCTATTTCCCCATATTTGTTTAAAACTCTCCTTTTAACTACTGACCTGTCTAAATTTCTTAGATGGCGTTAATGCCTTAATGCCTCTGAGTCCGGTGCAGTGGCGTAACTTAGTTGGTGTGGGCCCCGGTGCAAGAAATTATAGTGGACCCCCCCTTCCCCCTCCCCCCTCCACCACTCGACGGCACCACGCGCACACAAAAATGTATGTTCATATAGCACAACACCCATCTAAGGACGGCCCCACACCAAAAGTTGCTCCCCCCTCCCTCCACCACCATTACCCCATCTCATTAGGCTTCTTAGCATTAAGCACGAATGATTTAATGGGCCTGACCATGCAGTCAGGAGGGAGGGAAAGAAGGAAGGAGGAGGGAAAGCTGTAAGGGAGCTACAACAATCTCGCTGCTGATGTAATAGAAACAAAGTGGCAATCCGTGGACACAAGCAACAATAACTGTAAAGCTGTAAAATTGATTATTTGTTTCGATTATTTTCACTCTCTTCCCTTTTCTCTTTCGTCCTTGCTTGCTTTCGTTTTTTTTTTTTAATTTGTGTGTGGGCCCCCTTTACCGTCCTTCCAGTGTGGGCCCCCCTGCAGCTGCACCCTTCGCACCCCGCACGTTACGCTACTGGTCCGCTGCTGGTGCTTGCTGCTGTTGTGTTTTACCACTTCCAGTACTGAGGTGGAATACAAGTGACACTTGTGCCATACCCTGACCTGTTGCGTGTGCAATGGGAAAACAAATGTGCAAAGAAATCTGATTGCATTGTCTGCCGTCTTCTTTTGGAGAATGTAAAAGTGACCTCCTACAATTTAGAAAGGTGAGCAGTTTACAAAGAACGACAACTCAAATGACTCGGACAGACACTTTGTAAACACTCGGCGCTATCCAGATTGGTGTACCTTGAAAGTAATAAAATTATAAGAATTTTTCTAGAATCCTACACTATTACTGCCAATTACCCCAAGAGCAATGAATAGTTGAGTATTCACAAAAATAGTGTAGGATGAATAAAAAGCATTAGACAAAACATCTACAAAAAAATATATCGGAATTATGCTCCCTCGGCGTGTCTGGTGTTTTGACCTGGCTAAACGCTGCGTTTGTGGTAAGCGTTGACAAATTGAATTATTTTCTATTTTTAGTGCATTTTTACGTGGTGATTGTTTTAGCATTTAACTGAGGAGGGAAGTTAATAAAAATTTCTGAAAATCTTTAGTATATATACGAACTTTTCAAGTGAATCCAGTGTCTGCCTGTTGATCGGTTATATCAAATCTACATCGTCTAAATCGTTTATGATTTTGCATTGCGACGCTAAAGGTGAAATTGGACAGTTGTAAGTCGAACAACTGCAAAAGCATTTGCCAAGAATAATATTCAATAACGAAAGTTATACGTATAGTTGTAACTATAAATTCTTGGACCATCGCAAAAAAACTGCTGCAAAAGCATTTGCCAAGAATTTTTTATTAATCAAGAACGAAAGTTAGAGGTTCGAAGGCGATCAGATCTAGATCAGATCAGACCTAGTTCTAATCATATCTATAGTTTGTTCCACATTATGTTTTCAGAAAACTAACTGGATGACGACTCGTTTCCTTGGACTAAGAGTGCAAAAACATGTGGATATCACACTTGTAGACTCAACATAGTTACTGTTAGAGTTTATCAATGGGATGTTTACTGATTTTTTACATTCGTAGTGGAAGAAAACGTCGCGTCATACAGTCAGTTTTCTGCAAACATAATGTGGAACAAAGTATAGATAAGACCTAGTTCTAATCATACTAACAGCTGCAAAAGCTATAAAAGGTTGTCATCAAACCGTAGCTTATAGTACCAGTCATTACATTGTAATGGCATTATGCATGGCAAGAATGTAGTCCAAGTTTCTACTAGAGTCTATTTTTTTAGCCACTAGTTTACAACATCGCAGAGAACCTGAAAATCAAACGTGAAATCCGGGTTGATAATGAGGTCTGGGTTCGGATACTGGCTCATTCAGGTAGTAGAAAATGCAATTAAAAAGTAGTAATCTTTGTAGAATTGTCCAAATGTGTTTGTAACGGATGTGTTTGTGTTTTCCGTTAGGGTTCTAATAGGGCTGAAAACCCAGAGTAAGCGAGTAGTCGTAAGGCAAGTTTTTTTTTTCTTAATGGATAGTGGTATACAACCTGAAATTAAGCTTGGCTCCACTTACTCCAAAACAAATAAACAGTTCAAAACACTTACGTTTCTTCAGGATGGTCAAGCACGTATATCTCACTGTGAATCAACTCATGCACTACTAACTTATCCAGAACCTAAGCTACTAAAACATCATGCAAAGAATCACGGAGTTCGGAATTTAAAACTGAAAAAACTCCAAAAGGATTTCCTAAGCTGCAACAAGTGAGTTGAAAGCTCCGAAGTCATGTTTTAAAATGCTAAGCTGTTTATTCCTAAATCCTAACTGTTAAGGAACGACAGATTTAGAATTAATATTTCGTCATTTCTGTTGTTTTTTTTTAAATCAGGAATTTGGTGCAACACTAAAAAAAAAAGGTATCGATGAAATCTTTCATTGCTACATGTTCATTAAAAACTCATTTCCCATCACTAATTACTGCACACACAACGCCATTATACCAGAATCTAGAAACATGCAATGTCATGCACGGCATCATCTTAATTACTAACCTGCCACTTTTTGAATCCTAACTGCTCTACAAACTGCATTAACTGATTTAGGATGCAAAATATTCCTAAATCCTACCACTTATATAAACGAAGGACCAAATGATTTAGTGTCAAGACCTGATTTTTTTGCTGGTTTAGGTTACCAGAAACATGGCACGGCATCAAAACTAAGAAAATACCCAAAATACTTTAATTTCTACAGGACGATTGAATATCCATTTCTCACCACTATAATCACTCGACACATTATGGAATATACATCAGCAAAACATGCATAGAATCATGTTACCCCTTCAGTCACCGTATTCCCACAAAAAAAAAAAAAGACGGCTACTAGGTGACTAAAAAGTTAGTTCCCAGATGCACTGCAATCTTTGTGAGGGTGGCCCGAGGACCCCAAGCAAAGCGAGCAGCAACAGCCCAGTCGTCAGCAGCTTCGTCTCCAAACCAAGAGAATGCCGGTTCGAATCCAGCGACTGACTTAACTAGCATACAGGACTTTAAAAAAGTTACCAGAATTACTTTCGTGACTGAAAGGGTTAATTGCTAGCCAGCTTGATCCTTAGTCCTAACTGCCCCTCAAAACTACTGCTGTTGTTTACAAAGGAATGACAAATTTAGAACCACTTCCTCACTTTTACTGGTTTACACATCAGGAACACAGACCTAGCTGCAAAGGTCCTCCAAGTTCTGCAGTATATTTTTTTTCAAAAGTGCGAGTTTTCAGTGGGATGGGTAAGGAGACGCATCAACGTCCCAACACTTCACGAATTTCTAACCAACAATGCAACACATACAATTCATCAGCCGATGCAACATATTTAACCTTGTTTTAAGTTTCCGTTCTTGACAGACAGTAATCCAGATCACAGAGGACCTTTTTGGTCGTAATGGCAGCACTACGCACAAATTGTTTCTTGTACCTCGCGATCAAGAATCTACGGCAACCCCTCTGGCCGAAAATCCAGTTGCACAGGGGACAATTGACAATGCCTACAATAATCACTCAATTAAGTGGTGCGAAAACTGAAAGAAGAATTTTCCAAATAGGCTTAAATAAAAGTGGCAAGAACTCAGTTAATGGGTTGGGACTTTAAGAACCACTCAGGGCACAATAGGGTATTTTGTCGTTCGTTGTAGTAGTAATTCGTAATCGGATTTTTTCCGCAGTAAACTTAAAAGTTCCTTCCACGTATTTTGCGTGTTACATGCTTTCTGCTACAAGGGGAAGCAGCACGGCATCAAAAACAAAGAAAGGGTTCAAGACACTTTCAATTTTCCACGATGATCGAAAATACATTTCCCCATCGCTGATCAGTGCATATACTACGAACGTGTCCGGAACCCAGACTAGTAAAACATCATGCATAGATGATTTTGTAGTCTAGTAATGGATTGGGGCTTTAAGAACCACTTAGGGCACACAATAGGATCATTTGTCGTTCTTTGTAGTAGTAATTTGCTATCAGATATTTTTCCACGGGAAACTTAAAAATTTCTTCCACGTACTTCGCACGTTACATGCTCTCCACTACAAGGAAAGCAGCTCGGCATCAAAAACAAAGAAAGGGTTCAAAACACTTTCAATTTTCCACGATGATCGAAAATTCATTTCCCCATTACTAATCAGTGCATATACTACGAAGGTGTCCGGAACCTAGACTACTGAAACATCATGCATAGAATCTTCTTAATTACTAACCTGCCTGCTCCTAAGTGGGTAGGGGCGAACTGTAATTAGGCTATCACTAGCGCGTCGCCTGCATCTCTCCTTCGGGGTGCTGCGTTGAGGAGGCATCGATTTGGGGTTCAGGGAAGTTGTGGTCGATTTGCTAAGGCCTGCCTTGCAATCTTATCGTTCCGCCAACCACACCATGATGGGGTCACTAAAATTATCCAAAATTTGCTTGCTTTTTTTCCCTTCTTTCGTAAGATGATAGTTTTAATTTTTAATTCAGAAAGTTAGAAAACCTGATACGTGCAATTATTGAAGAAAGTAGTTGAAATGCATGCCATAAGAAAAAAAAAACGATCAGATGCATCCAGATGAAAAATTAAAGGTTAACGTGCAAATCCCATTAAAATTTCATTCTCGATTTAGAACATTAGTTATGGTTAATGTAGTGTGTTATGCAATAAGGAGCAGCAATTGGGAGCATCATTTTCTATTTCAGTCTCTATTCTACCACTTTTCAAAATAATAGTAATAATAATAAAACTATATTCCATTTGGTCACAAAGTTTCTACCACTTGTCTGTGATCTCTTTTCAACTAATAGTAATACTACCACTTTCTATGACTTTTTAAAATGATAATAATAATAACACTTTATTCCATTTGGCCAAATAAGTCACTCAAAAGCACAACACATTCAACAAGAAAACGGTACCTTATATTTTGAAGCAAAACGTACGTGTTGGCTTCAAAGAATACAGAATAAAAAAAGTTCAAATTTCCAGGATGCAGGCATTGTTAAAAGTCCCAGCATGTCATGGGCAGGCATTGCAGTACGATTTTATCAGGGTTAAAATTTTCGGTCTGCATGACCTTATCAGTAACACTAAAAAAGGTAAAACAACAATTTCCAACATATAATCTTAATCCAATCAAAGTTAATAGGTCTAAGATCAAACCCATTCTGGGACTCACCCACACACATCTAATCTAATCATCAGCCATTTTACTGGAAAATAACACACCAAGAGTGGTGGATGAATTTTTTTTATCCCTAATATGAAAGATTAGGTAAATTTTTTTTCATTTTGACCAAAAAAAATTTATCCACCACTCTTGATGACATAACGTCAGATAAAATGGCTGATGATTACATTCGACGTGTATAGGGGAGTCCCAGGAACGGATTTGATTTTACATCGTTTAAATTTGATTGGATTGAGATTACATGTTGTAAAACTGTTGTTTTGTCTTTTTTAGTGTTACTGATGAAGATCGTTATACAGATCGAAAATTTTAATCCTTGACATGTTGGAACTGATTTATTAAGAGAATAAAGTTTAAAAACTGAAGAAACGAAGTCCGTCATAAACATGTCGCCATGTTGGGAAGTGCTGGGGAGAAAAAGAAGGAAGATACTAAGTGCATGGGGGAAGGATTGATTGCAAAATTCACTAGTAGAATGAAGTAACGTCAAGAATGGGAAGGTTTTTTTTTGTTTATTTAATTTTTTTTATTTCGTCCCCAGCTCTTCCATCCACCTCCTAACTCCCAACTCGTTTCAACATTTTTTTAACATTTCATTCTGTATTCATTGAATAATAATACCAACACATCTGTTTTGCTTCGACATATAGGATACCACATTTATCTCGCCTTATGAACTGTGCTTTTTTAGTTACTCAATTGAAACTCTATCCACGCATTTCTTGCACTTTTAAAACATTCTCCCACTCACGTACAATGTTATTGTTCTTCTACAATAGTTGGTGCCAGATGAAGCATTACGAAAAGGGTTTGTACCGCATTACTCTCACAAACAATTTTCTCGTGTACTTACTTTACCCATCAAGAAGAACCAAAAACAATCGCCAAAAATAATGAATCGTTGAGAATAAAAGTAGTGCAGGAGAGGTGTCGCATCAATGTCTGAAGCAAATTGTTTGCCATTTCAATTAAAATAAGTGGGCGGTACAAAAAAAACGGAAGATAAGTGAAACAGAGGTAATAACCCCCCCCCCCAACCTGGTGAAACTGAAGAAACTTTATGTACCTAGCTGGTGGCTGGCTGGTCCCATGTTGTCAAATTAAATCCCATGCACCAGTGCTGTTAATATTTATTTTGTTTTCATTGGTTCGTGCCAGGTCAGAACGTTTTGCGTGTTTAATCGCTTTACAGCTTGTGCTTGTGCTTGTGGTATGTGCGGTCGGTTTGGTTCACATCCTGCTACGCCAAAGTATTCGAAATGCCTTCAGATATGAAATTTGCTGCATAGCTGCAGTGTGGCATGTGTGGTCGTATGTCTGTGGAATGGTTCACACGGGTAAGAGAATAAATAAGAAATGATTGTTGAAAACCATTCTGTTGTGTGCAAAAACTGTCATGTGTAAAATTATAAATAAGAGTCCACAAGATTCAGGAATGTTACAAAGCAACGTGGAAGGTGTTTACAAATACCGTTTTCGCCCATCTTTGGCCATAACTAAGGAAATGATATTATAAGGTTCGTTAGAACTAGAAGGCTTGGACTTCCGTAGTTCCATATTCCAGCATATGATGGTCCAATTGGAACAATTCTTATTCTTGGGTAGAATGATCGGCCCGATGAGGTGATCTCCTACAATACCAACCCACACATTGATTGAGAAACGATGCTGGTTTCGCGCTTGCAGGGTCGCATGAGGATTTTCATACGCCCAGACATGGGTGTTGTGGAAGTTCACAATTCCATCTCGAGTGAAGGCGGCTTCATCAGTAAACAACACTCTGCTGAGGAAGAGAGGGTCTGCAGCGCATCGTTGTTGAAGCCACTGGCAGAATACGACCCTTGCCGGATAGTCGTTCTCCCACAGGGCTTGCATCCGCTGCAGATAATATGGGCACAGCAGTCCATAATGCAGGATCCTCCAGCCAGCATTATGGTCTACGTTTTCTGCCAAAGCAATCCGCCTTGTGCTGATTCCCGGATCGTCATCCACCCTCCGTAACACCAGCTTTTCCAGTTCAGGGGTACGAACAGTTCTTGGCCTTCCTTCTCGTGGTGCTACCTCAAATGACCCGTGCTCACACAGACGTTGGTGAAGCCGAATAAACGTACGACGGTCCGGTTGCCTTTGGTTCGGATAGCTCACAGCATATAGCCTGGCTGCTTCTACAGAATTGCCGTCAGCCCGACCGTACATGTAATGCATGTAAGCTAGCTCATGGTTGGTGAAGTTACTGCCATACTCTAGTAAAGAAATTAATCGGAAGTTTTATCATTTTCCTCTAAACCAGAGATTAAGTGGGAGAAGACTTTTCTTTCCAAAGTAAAGAAATTAATCGGAAGTTTTATCCCTTTCCTCTAAACCAGAGATTAAGTGGGAGAAGACTTTTCTTTCCACA
>JAHWFP010128707.1:202122-214070 GCA_023313725.1 Lithobius niger | reverse complement strand
AGTTTTCATTTAACGTATAAAGTATTATTCGGTGCGATTAAGTTAGCGAATGTTTTGGTGTGTTGATATCACTCCTTTGAAGGGCCGAACCATTCGGAACTTGGCGGCCCCTTTTACCAGTTTTTGTTTTTGATATGATATCACTCCTTTTTAAAAAATTGTGTATTAAACTCAACTTCACAACCGCGCAGATGTGTAATAAAGTGGCACGTCAACAAGAAATTGGGTTTCAACAATTTGTTACTACCTTTTGCCTATAGGCCGAACCATTCTCAACTTGGTCACTTCTCTGTAGGTTTTTAGTTTGGTTTTACTTTTGTTGAAGTTTGTTTTATTTCGTTAGTTTAGGTATGTTGATATCACTCCCTTGAAGGGCCGAACCACTTTCAACTTGATGGCCTCTTCACCAGTTTTTGGCTTTGTTTTTTGAGTTGGTTTATTTTTCGTGAATACAATTTCTTTGGCAACGTTGTTTAGATTTATCGTGCTACACTAGTGTGTGTCTAGGCACGCACGTCAGTATACACGTTGTCATTATCCGAACTTTGGCTGTCAATTAGAGACGATGTCGACAATACTAACAATGGTTATAACAATATTTCGTACTTACGCGCCATCCCACGCCATCCTCGTTACACCCCTAGGCTCCAAACCATAAAAGGTACGCAGTTCGTATCGTACTGCAACCATTCGTCCAATTTCATAGCTGGAAGCCTTCCCGTTATCTCGGGAGCGATGAATAATCACCCTATGGAAATTATCATGGGGATGAGCGGACTAGAATTAGCTAGATAGCTAGCTAGTTACACATTTTCAACGTTACTGAGGGTCAGATTTTGCATTGAAAGCAGCTTAGCTGACATTCCTACACGAGTTAATTTTTGTCTGGTCGGTCATTGCTCTCGATTTCAACATAATTTTATTTTTTGTGCTGCATTATTATTTTCCCTCAAGTACCTGAAATGTGCCCAACTTTGCTACAGGATATTAGACACTGACGCTATGGCGTCGCGCTACAATGGTTTACAACCTCGACAAATGAATTGATGTGATGATTGTTGCCTAACTTGGCGCGACGTGTGTCTAGATTAGGTAAGCATAGCATAAGCTGTTTTTTGTTAACAGATGCGTCTATGTCTGGTGCGTATAAATTTCTTGTTGTAGTAACAATTTTCTCATTGTAGGGTGTGATATTTGTTATCATATCAAAAATCAAAACTGGTAAAAGGGGCCGCCAAGTTCCGTACAGCGATTTGTCCCACTTAGATGTCCCATTAATTTTTTTTTAAATACCATATCAATGAGGGTCACAACAACTAGGCTGTTTTCCTGGCCGATAGGTTATGGTCCATATAAACACAGAGAAACATGCGTCCCAAACTTGTAGAAATTCCCCCCACCACCCCTTTCTATTCACACGAATCCACACGATATTTCGTTAAGAAAGCGCGCATAAAACGCCTTGTTAAACATTTCAGAACACACAAAATAACAATTGAAAACCGTTGAACACTTACAAAAAGTGTTCAACATTTTTGACTGTTCTCGTCCACCAATTCTACTCTTAAAATGAGTAATTGTGCCGGCAGTAAAACTAACTGATAATTAGCAGCTGTTTAAAATACCACAAGATGCTGAGTTTGTCAGATTCCCCTGAATGATCCAACATCATTGAAACCCAGCCACAAACACAGTAGAAATATTCAAATTGCAGAAGCTTTCATGCAGCCATCACATTCTAAACTGCCACTTCTCCTTATTCAAACTTTGGCTCTAACGGGTTGCTAAGCAACAACCTGCAGTGAATTGGCAACCCATTGGCACCAAAGTTTGAACGAGGAGAAGGTAGCAGTTGAGAATGTGCATATGGTTGCGTGAAAGCTTCTGCAATTTACTGCGTTTGTGGTTGGGTTTCAGTAAGTTGCAGTGTTTACACAGAACCAGTGGTTATATTTAAAGAACCAAAATGCAGCGCCACCTATGTTGGCACCATGAAACAAAAATTAAATAACAGACGTTCGTCACATAAATCAAATTTGAAGCGCATGATCAATCAAATTCGTTGGGGCAGCATCGAATAACTGCAGGGCACTCCCCTGATTAATTTTCGACGACTCGGAAAATACCAAGATTTTATTTACTGTAAAACAAAAGCGAACCAGAATTAACTTAGATATTACAGGATTTTAACAAAAACAAAAAAAAAAACCAGTTTAAAGCCACAGTGCTCTAGAAAATAAACAGTTAAATACATTCCTATTTTACATGAACTTGGTATTAGCTTAATTACGGAGTGCAGTGATCTTAAAAATGTCGCTGCTTCTTTTATTTAAGGTGTTTATTTATTTACTTGCGTTTACGTTTGGGCTCCCTTTCTACATCAATGTTTAGGTGCGTTTTATTCATCAGCTATTTTAAAGAACTTTTATGTGTTTTTCAGCTAAAAACGTCTAAAACCGTTTTCTACGTGTGTTTGAAATTTGTGCATTTTAAATCACGGTTTTACAGTGCAAGAAAACTGTATGTCATTAATGGCATAATACTGAATCAGTTTTACACTGTTGTCATCACTGCTTCAAAATAAGGCTAACAAGCATTCAAAGGCCTTAACACACGTTGACAGCTGAGCCTACCATCATTAAGTTCTTCGAGTGTTTCTGGGGCTGTTTCTTGGCTGCTGCTCCAAACATGTTTCCGTGGTAATATCGATTGTTTACAGGGATCTCGTGCATAGCATGTCAGCTAAAAATCTCCAGGAAATTCAGCTAATACACGACACGATCTCCCAACTACATATCCGACGCATTTGAGCGGGACATCAAGACAGATTAGAAGACATTGCTTGTAGGATACCATTTCAGACACTAATGTCACTGTAACATACCATTTGCATTTGTAATTCTCATGAATTCCTGAAAAGAGCAACGTGTGTAACACTTGACAGCTATGTTTTCGGAACTGATCAATCTAGTTTTCAAGCTAAAAACACAAGAAGCAATCCATCAACACAAAACTGGAATAACTTGCGGCAACTAAGGCAAATACCATCACGTGCGTGCGATTCCCATGACAAATTTTGCCACAAGAATGGTCAGTGGGAATGCCGTTATTCTATATTTTTCGTATCATCAGACGGCTTTTTAACTATGTTTTTCTAGTCTCACTAGTGGGTTTGGGGATTAGATCCGGTGTTCATTTGGCTGGTAGCCGACCACTCTGACCGTTAGACTGGGATGTGCCTGCTTGTTCACATTATGCTTCACAAGCCCGAATAACTCTTTTGCATCAACACACGACTTTTAGAGGATGCCACTAATAAGAAGGAAAACAACTTAAGTCCCAATGCGCTCTGCGAATGTTGTGAGAGGACTCCACACATTACACACAGTGCGCATTGGGACTTAGTTATTTTTCCTTCTGAATGGTGTCAATTTTTCCTCTGTTTGGTGGCATCCTCTTAAGTCCCAATGTGCATTGGATATGTTATGAGGGGATGCCCTCACAACATTCGCAGTGCACATTGGGACTTAGTTATTTTTCCTTCTGAATGGTGTCAATTTTTCCTCTGTTTGGTGGCATCCTCTTAAGTCCCAATGTGCATTGCATATGTTATGAGGAGATGCCCTCACAACATTCGCAGTGCGCATTGGGACTTAGTTATTTTTCCTTCTGAATGGTGTCAATTTTCCCTCTGCCTGGTGGCATCCTCGTAAGTCCCAATGCGCACTGCATATGTTATGAGGGGATGCCCTCACAACATTCGCAGTGCGCATTGGGACTTAGCAATTTTTCCTTCCGCTTGGTGGCATCGCCTAAAAGTCGTCTATTGATGCAAAAGAGATTCAGGCTAGCCCACTTGGCTACCTTGAGAGAGTCGTGGTCACCGGTCTGTAAACACGATTTACCAGTCCTGAGTTCCAAACGGGTTTAAGCAAAACGTTGTTGAACTTCGTGAGTGGTTGAGGCATAAACAATATTTGCCCCCTGACTGGGCAAAAGCCGATGAAAAACACTGCAAGAATTTAAATTTTCAGCACATTGTTGGTGTCTTGTTCACGAATGGATTCAAACAGTAAACACGGAGGTACTAGCTCTTACTATAACATCTGGTACCAATATGGCGGCCACCAGATATTGTAGTAAGGGCTGGTCCATCCGTGTTTACCGTTTTAATTCATTTGCGAACAAGACACCAACAATGTGTGCTAGAAATTTAAATTCTTGCAGTGTTTCTGTGTTTTCGTCAGCTTTTGCCCAGTCAGGGGGCAACTACCGTTTATGGGTTGAAGCAACTTGGTGGCCAGTTACAGAAAATCTGGCGGCATTGGTTTCTAATTATCGTGGCTACGGCCATCTTTTCCCTTGGGGCAATGTCAAATGACATTAGCATTTGGCTAAGGAGCAAAACCAGCAGCAGGAATTAGGTGAGAAAAGGATTTATCTCAACAAACAAAAATACATCTCGTTGGTGGATAGTATGCCACGAGCTACAACATTTCTGCCACGGAATGAAAGACAAGAATTCAAGTAAACACATTCCCAGATTGTGTAACAGGTCAAAGTGTGTCCTTGATGTACATCTGCTTGCTTAAAAACGGGACTGACACACTCCCAAAAAGTGAAGTTTTAGTGTTAAACAAGTTGAACTACACGGCTTTCTTTATATAGAATTATTAAAAGTAAATGAAAATTGCCATCAACTGCTTTTAAGTTTAAATTTTCTATACAGACACTACGAAAGGAAGATAGAAAGCAATGCTATCTACTGAATGTATTGAATGCTAATGTGTTAAATTGGCTTTGTATGTCCGTTACGATTGATTGAGTCAGTGTTAACTTTTTTGATTAATTACCTATCCTACTCTTCCTTGTCATTATTTTATGCAATCTGGAATTAAATTGAATACAAAAATTACAATGTTAAAATGTAACACTTACATTTAGATCACAACGTAAGCCGTTGACATAAAATAACCACGAGGTAATGCAACGTTGTATTCCTGCTGCAAATACTACCGCCGAGGTATCATTTCTTTTTTCAATTTGGAATGTAACTAGTGGAGGAGAAAATTATCGATATTAAGTCAGCTTCTTGTGATATTAACAGTGTTAACAAAGGCAATGTCACTTAGGCTAACGTTTTTTGTTCACTGCTAAATGGCAAGTATCAAACCTGACAACAGACGAAACGGGGTCCCTATAAATATAGTCTATGGATCGTTTATTCTGTGAGATTGGTGCCTCCACAAGTCATTACCATGATTTTCAGCCAAACTGAACAGTACCCAAAGTGTCCTGTGTAAGATGTATCTTCTCCCCTTCCTCGTTTAGTAGAAACCTAAGTTGCACAAAGCGCATCTAAATGGTCATCCTGTCGCTTTTAAACACTTGCCAATGCCTGCAGTTATTTGACCCCAAAATCACAGTCCCCCCCCCCCCCCATAAAACCAATTAACATTTTTTTTCAGTATCCCAAAGACGAAAAAACATTTTCCGAACAAATAATTATGAAAATAAATACAGCAACAAATAAAAAAAATTAAAAAATAATACTGGAATAATTTTGCTGTTACATGGACATTACTCCTAAGACGAAATTGAAAGCGAAACTTATGAAAGTGAAACTTGTTTTTTTTTTTTTTTACTTTCCGATTTGCAGTTTTACAAAAATAAAACGAAACAGAACGTACAGTTTGCTAATTTTAGAAAAAAGTCGACACAACACAATTTGTTCACATTAAATCACGGTCAAGTCAGTCACCCGAGCTTGTTACACCCGCTAGTCCACGTGTTAACACCAACCAAAATTAAGCTTCCTACTCTGGTGGTTGCACCAGTCTATAATGCTGCTACTGGCCGCCATCTGTTGGTGACGTCAAACAAGAATTTCTTAGCTTAGAGGAATGACTAATGAATGATAGCAAGTAACACCAATGAATTTCGCCACTTTAGAATTACCCCGAAATGTTTTTTTGCAATATTCGTTATGCGAATGTTCACTATTCGAATATCGAATAACGAATATAGAATATTCGCTATACGAATTAACATTTCTATTTAACCAACAACAATGGGTGGACACGGTATCGGTCAATGACTGAGGCATTCAAAGAACGCCCCCGTGTTATACAACCAAAACTTTATTTCAATGTATGTAATTCCAGTTTTACTGTTTTATGAAAAGCATATTCCAATTTCCAGAAATGTCTGACACAGCAAAAGATAAGAATTCTCTTAGTATTATTTGCTTTTTATGTCGATATACCAAAGACGCACAAACACATATTAGGGTAAGTTACCCATAATAAAAGGAATACGACCTCTCGGTCTCAAAATCCCCTCCTACTTTGCAAGTTTTTGATTGCAAGGATTACCTATATAAACCGGAGGCAAACCAAAAGTCAGTTTCCAAGTCCACAGCCCAATCCTGCTCCGTGTAAGTATACCTACATTTCTAGCAATACTTAAAAATAATTACTGGGTGCGAAATATTCACGCAGAATTTTTTTTCTCGCTTAGCGGGCCAAACATCGGTTTTCATGTTAGTCCCCCACGTGCTTTTTTTTTACCCCCTGTGACCTCATAAGACGTCACAGGTTGTGACGGCAACAGAAGGGAGGTAAATTTGACAAATAACGCACAAAATGTACCACTACGAGGTATGACAAGGCACGAATAATCCCGAATTGCGATCTTATATAAAACGCTATGAAACCATATTTTGGATGTTAAAAACCACACTAGCAATTTAGCCGAATGGCGTGGCGGGAACAACCAAGAACAGCTGGGGGGGGGGGGTCATTCTACCAAAAGAGTGCTTATTAGTGTCACAACCCTGAAATCGTAATAAATAAAAAAATATTTCAATTTTTTTTTTGTAAACGTTATTTGCATTGTGAACATCAACTTAATAATATGTGAGGTAATAATAATTAATTACTTAATGATTTATTATTTTTTTGGGATGATTTTTAAGCAGCCAGACATTGTCACACTCACTACATTAAACAACACAATGCGATCTATCTCTTCTTCTTTGCTTTGAAACTTAAATCAGTCATCGTTAAAACAATCCCAATGAAACCTCAATAAAATTAAACAAATGTTAAAAAAATCAAAACAACAATTAGTTAAATTATTATTATTATTATTATTATTATTGTTGAATTGAATTATTGTTGGTGGCTTTTTTTGTTTTCAACTCCGTTACGTAATTTTGAAATCTACATAGAGAAGCAAATCAGAAATCTAGTTCAAATGAAGCTCACCAGGTGCCAGCACTCTTCAAACACCAAACATTGCCGTCCTCAGTACGATCTCCTGACTTGCCAATCAACGTTATTTTGAAAGCCTCACCCAAACAATAATAAGGGTGTGTCAACTACGTTTATTATTTCATTCATAGAGTAAGCAGGCTAAGAATATGTTTGAATCGTGCAGTAAATGGTAATAATTGCACCAAGAGCACTCATTGTTTGCCATGTGGCCAAGTTCATTGAAAGGCAGTTTTTTTTTTTTAGTTTTGTTGTCGTTATGTCAACTCCGTTGCAGACATAGGGCCTTAGGGCTTCGGGCAGATGACCAGGAGTGGTTAACGCTCGTTAAACCCTTTGAACCCTTTGAACTCCGTTATGGTCAACTCCGTTAACATTTCTGTCAACCCTGTGAACTCTGTTATGGAGTTGACTTGTGTCACGGAGTTGACAGAAACGTTTGCGAGAAAGGATGCACGATGTAAATAGGGGATAAATAAGGGATAAAATTGCTGTAACCAGACAACTTTTATTTAAATTATTTTATCTTTAACCTAAACAACAAACATTCAGTGTGTCAACTCCTTAATGCTGTCAACAATATGGTCAACTCCGTAACGTCAACTTTGTAACGGACTATTTTCTAAAAATTGATAAAAAAATTTTAAAAAAAAATTTTCAGTGCTGCTGCCTACTTAAACTGAATCCTGACTCTCACAATAACCTCAGGAACTCATTCAAGGTTTCTTTTAAAGTACATCGAAAAATATTTTTCTGGCTAGGTAAATTGTTCTCTTTTGGTAGAATGACCCAGGGTGTCTGGGGGGGGGGGGGCCACTGTGCGCTCCCTCAGCAGGGGCCGGGCCACTGATGCATTTTTCCATTTTCCATTTTTGCATTTTCCATTTTTTCTTGCCTTATAAATTTACGTTGGAAACGTGATTATAAAATCAGTTTTGCTGACTGCAATATACGTATAAAAAAATTGTAATCTAAATTGTTTTTTATACGTATATTGCAGTCAGCAAAACTGATTTTATAATCACGTTAGATTTAGATTACTTTCATTTTTTCATAGCTAAATACTTATTTTTTAAACACTCCTTATGCCTTGTTAGAAATACTGGTAATTTTAAACAAAATATGGCGTTCGTAACTGTCTTACTGTATGTCTATACTGGTTTTCGTGATGTCAGTACGTCAGAGCTTGATCTTTTTTGAGCTTTTTAGAAGCACTTGTTTTATTTATCTTCTCACTGTTTTTCCATTTCTTTTCTTTACAGCACAAATTAAGGACATCATCAGTCCATCATTCTAAAGTTTTCTCTTTATTTTTGACAATTCACTTCCGGTAATTAAACCATTTTCCAATTTAAGCAATAACCTTTCATACCATGAAGGTTCTTGCTTTTCTCTTGCTTTGCTGTTTCTTGATGACTGTAAGTGAAGCCTGGATACCTAGACCACCTTATCCGATCAAGTTTCCTCCACCCGGACAACCTGGGCCTGTGCAACCTGGACCTGGACTACCTGGACCTGGAATACCAGGATTTGGGCTGCCTAAGTCTGAACTACGAGGACATTGGGTCGTTCCTATACGTCCTTGGTATCTTAGACCTACAGGGTAATGTAGACTTTCCCAACACCGCAGTTTCTACTAATTCCACACCTCTAGCCCTGATCAGGAAGATCCATCATTCAAAGTTGATTAACCAAATAAAAAATACTGAGGAATTGTATGAAAGGAAATATATTTAAGAAATGATTTTTATTTGGCTTGAAATAAAATGCTTGGAATAATTGCAAGGTATTCTAGTCATTTTGGGTGAAAAAACAAATGTTGCTTATTAGAAAATGCAAATTATGTGTGCTGATAAAACAGAATAGATGACATTAAAGACATGAAGGTGTACAAAATTCTAGGTACAAACTTCTTCAGTTTATTTTTATTTTTTTTTAGGGCCTACATTTCTGGAACTAAAATCTATTCCTGAGTCTGTAAACTGTGTCCAAATTTCTTTAAAACAATTGGGACCTATTTTATTTTAAGACTCAGAATAGAATTATGGATCCAAATTCATGGCCTCTTTCAACTTTTATTTGGAAATAACTATGAAAAAACTTTCGATCTAAGAAGGCTTCACGCCGTGCGTTTATGCGAATTACCATCACTTACCAAAGCAGACATCTCTTAAAAGTTGTGATATCCACCCAAAACCTTTGGAGGTTTAACTCACTACTAGCTGACGCAATAGCACCAGAAGGCGAGAAAGACAACTTTGCTAGGCAATTCCCGACGAAAAATTGTAGGATCTTTCACATGGTGAAGCTACAATCAACGTGAGCAGAAGGCATCACATTCTCTTTCCAAAAATGCCAGGAGTGGCTCAGGTCACGCTCAAACCCGGGAGCTTTTCAAGCGAATTCGCCGAAAACCACACAAAAATGTATAAAAGAAACTGTAAAAATTGCCAAAAACCATCGGCCATATAATATCGTGGTAATTGTGGAGTTTAACCGAACCATGCAAAATCACTCAATTGTGGTACTTATCGCCCCGGTTCTTCACTCTCTTTTCCTTTAACGTTTAAAAAATGGGGGAAAATGCTTTTTTTTTAGTTCTCCAAAAAAGTTTTTAAACCAAGTAAAATGATCAGCCCAGCCGCGTTGAAGCGGCGGCCATGTTTCGGGATACAGAGTAGCACGAAAAGGTGACTTCGAGAAAACGGAAAGTAATGTTCCAAACTATAGGATGCTTTGCTCGCGTTGCCGGTGCTTCTTCAGTTTAATTGGAAATGAGTTTAGTTGTGGTTTCTGACGTTATGTGTTTAGCCGCAGCGAGCGCGGCAAAGCGAGCGAGGCAGGTAATTTGGAAAGAAATAAGGAAGAAAAATAATTTCCGTTTCTTTCATTGCGATGGAAATCAGGTTTTTCCTGCTACTGTCGTTTTACGTATTTTCAATTTTTTTTTTCACAACTTTGCTCATTTCCCCAAAATTTTTAAATCTGAAATGGGAAGAGGATGAAGATCTGCGTCGAATGGTAAATTGAGAGATTTGGAATGGTACGGTTAAACTCCGTAATTACTAATATCATTCCACCAAAGAAAAGCCACCAAAACTGATTCAACTCACCACACACATAACTTGGCTTATTACCCTATTCTTCGATTCTTTGATGCAATGTTTCTACTGCAGCTACTGTTCAATGACCAACCAACGAAACATTAAAGACGCAGCTTCAGAAATACTCCACAAAGGAAAGTATCCCACCATAACTATGTGGAAACAGTACAGCAGAGAATAAATAGCCAGTTTGTCATACTACGTTGTCCGGTCTACTAAAAGTATCTCAGTATTGCACTGTGTTAATTTTAATGTTAACTTTATTAAGAGTACTAGCCCGTGAAAGGCAAAACATGAAGACAGGCAACAAAAAAAGTAGGCCCTACTTAACTATTAGTGCGAGAGCTACGGCTTCGTAAAGAAAATAAGACTAAAGAAATGGGGGAAAAAAAAGAGGGCAATGAGCCACACCATCTAGTTGGTTCATTGGGTTTTAGTCTTGTTGGTCTGTTCCTGGTGGAAAGATATCACTACTTTCTAAGGCCGAGCTTTCCGGAAACATGGCGGCTTCTCACACAATTTATTGGTTTTGGGTGGATGCTGTTTATGCTTGTACTGCGCAAAGGAGTAAGCTACACCACCGTTTTCAGTCTTCTGTACAGCCGTACTGGCTGAGAAGACAATTGCAACGACTTTATGGGTCCGTCCTTCGCTTTTTTCAACTTCGCAACGGTACCAGATAGAGACGACCACAGTTTACAACTTTTGATTCAGTGTAAAAAGTTAGTTAAATAACATGGCAAATTAAAACATCGTTAGGCCTAAAAGCTGACAATTACGTCTAAAATGTAACACAACCTTAAAAGCTAACACATATTTAACCGGCAATTCTGATGGTTGCTGCCCGGTTGCCACTAGGCAGTCGCTGTAGCCTTGATGCAACGACCATTAAAACAACACAGCGTCCTTATCTCATAGTTACACGTCTAGTAGCTATAGAGCAGCGGCAAGTGACGTCATATTGGCTGCGAGATAGCATCTGGAGGACACAGCTACAAGGGGCACTAGATTAAAATGTAAGGGAAAAACAACGGCACTTCTAGTCAAGACAGTGCTTTGACAGCGGATTTTTTAGGCTTAAAAAAACGTTGTGTTCTCCAACAACAAAAATCGCGCGTTATAGGCTTAAGAAATCCAGTCTAATAACATTGGCTTCAGTAAGACCATGGAATTATGGACCATGGACCATGGTACGACGACCTTCTTTTTCCCCCTCCAGTGCCCCTTGCAGCTAACCCGGTTACTGGTTCCACCACAGAGTTATATACAATAATACTACGTTATGTCACTGCTCTATAACAGTTTAACACTGGCCACTGGTACACAATTTTAATACATTACCTAGCCAATATCGCTCGCATTTACTCGGATTATTGGTTTTACCAGTGGTTGAATGAATCGTAATTACTACCATAGATTAGAAAGTTAACTAGATGTTCCGTCTTACCTATTCCCATCCTACGCGGACCTCTAGCGGAAGTTGCGGCTACTAATACCTCTGCTAATGCTTTGCTTTCGTGCTGCTTCGAAGGCAAAAGCATTAGCAAAGGTATTAGTAGCCGCAACTTCC
>JAHWFP010128707.1:170500-197122 GCA_023313725.1 Lithobius niger | reverse complement strand
TAGACTCAAAATGCACATCATTACAACGTAGATAAACTGCAGTAGCCTAGCTCCTAATTACAATAAATCGTTTCAATTATTCATGTTTAAAATATACATCTCCACCTGATATCTAAGGATAAATACATCCATTTATCTTAATGAAAGTGGCTATTTACAGGTACAGTACCTGCAAACAACTGGCTATTTACAGGTACTATACCTGTAAGTAAACGACTATTTACAGGTACTGTACCGGTGAGCTATTGGCTATTCACAGGTACAGTACCTGCAAGCAACTGGCTATTTACAGGTACTGTGTTTACAAGCAAATGGCTACCATAAAACTACTGAACTTGTGTCTTCCTCATTTTTTACTAATCCTAGGCACATAAAGAATAATTATATCGATTATTGCAGTTTGATTTCACATTAAAGTACGATCTGCCTGAATATTCGAAGGTCGTCTAAGAAAACCCTGATAATTCCAGTAATATGTAAAGTACAGCCTTACTTGAGGAAGCATCAAATTACATAGCCGTACGACAAACCTTTCAAAAGCATCGACTTATCAGAGCTGACATTGTGAGCGTGGCATGTGATTTTTTTTAACGTGAAATATACAGTCAAGATCGTACGAAAGCCTGACAATAGCTTGTTTCAAGCGATCAAAAACAATCACTATGACTCACTTAGTGTCGCAACCGGGGGGAGTAGGGGCTGGTGGAGTAAAAATTAGGACTAAAATTTGTTAAAAGTAGCCAAAGCGTTTGTTGCAAGAAAAAAACAAAATTGTGAAACTTGGTTTTCATAACTTTACAAAGGTACTAAAATTGCTGGAAATGAATTATTTTTTGGGAAGCCCTCCTTCTAGACAGACCCCTAGCTGAATTGTAGGACCTCATTTTCAATTTTTTATTTATTTTGCTCCCATCCCTTGCCAACAAATTTTGCAATAACTAACAAGCTCATCTGCACACATTACATTTACATGATTTTTCATTTCCATGCGTATCTCATAAACCAGATCCGACAACATGTTCATTCATGAAACCCAAATGAATCCGATTAATTGCAATTTCGTAAAAAGATAACACCGAACTAGCCAAAAGACGAAAAATCGTGTATACACACATTACATTTAAATATAGTTTCTCTCTCCTGTGTGAATTTCGTAACTGATCAGGCATGGTGGTTATTCATCAAATCCATATAAGCCTAGGCTAGATGTGAACGAAAACAGCATTTTATTGCTAATTTTTTTTTTTTTTACGAAAATCGCCCCGGCGCCATCTGTTGTCTTTTATATCGTTAAATCCTGCAGCAAGCGAAGGAATGCACAAACCATGAGAAAACAAATATTATCAACAAAGTAAACATAAGCTAAGCCTAAATAAATTATTCTAAGAAAATATGGTAAGTTTTCAAGCGCCAGTGAACAATCTGTAACGGTTAACGATATAATTGATAACAGATGGCGCCACTGTACAGGCGTATAACTTTTCCATTCGTATAAATGTGACTAATAAATCCGCTTTTGCAACTCTTAAAACGACTGCACAAAGTTCACGTTTTCAGGTAGATTTGGCCCATATCGCTCACATCTGCCCCAGTTAACATCAGTTTGTGAAAATGTTTAGAGATTGGTGGCCTTGGCCACGAGTGATTATAATCGTTGAGTCTGTAACTCAAGCGCCTTCCCGCAAAATTCACACTTATAAGGCGTTTCGTCGAAGTTTGTATAAGTACACTGTTCTGAAATTACACGTTAAACGTGGCTTTAAATCACATCTAATGACCAAAAACCATGAACAAACAAATTTATCAACAACGTAAACGTTAGCTAAGCCTGCGTAAATTAATCTGAGAGAATCCAATGCGTTCTCAATCACCAGTGAACAATGCTAAAAGTTAATGACACAAAATGACAACAGATGGCGCCACAGTATTGTGCGATGTTTGCTTCGCATTCATGAACACGCAACGTTTTTAGCCTATGCTCGAAACGATAGCTTAACGTCCACGTTTTCAGGTAAAAATCTGGCCCAGATTCCTCAAATTTGGCGTAGTTAACATCAATTGTGATTACAGATTTGGTTATCTTGGCCACCAGTGAATCTGTAACTCAAAAGCCTTCCCGCAAAATTTACATTTGAAAGGCGTTTTGTCGAAGCACAGCTCTAGAATTACGCGTAAGACGTGACTTTAACGCACATCTGCGGATTTTAGTAACGAGAATGATTAGTTACTAAATGAAAACCTTCTTTCCTTATTTTCGTAATGGTTTTCCTGGATGATCAAACTACGATTCAGACAGCAATGCAGCCGGCTGCTTTCGTGCTACTGAAGTATGTTGGCTTTGGTGCATTCACTTTTTGAGCACTACCTGTGAATAGCCAATAGCTCACCGGTACAGTACCTGTAAATAGCCACTTCCTATTTGAATTGCAACTGCTACCGCATCACTTTAAAGAAGTAACTTATGATGAATTAACGAAAAAATGCTGTGTTACAGCATAGCAGCTCAACCCCTAATTACCAATACACTACACTGTGGATTTGAACTGGTATTTTTTCTAGTTACTAGTCTAGTGTTTTCGAACGAACTCAATTTTTTGATCACTAATTCAAATCTTCCCTACTCTATAAGTATATTTTAAAAAGTGCTATGAAAAGCACTTGAATTTTGCCACCATTTTGGCTTCCATCATGGATATCTTGTCGTGTGGAGTCCTGGCATCTTTTCAGAGCATTTTTTTTAATTCGGCAGACCTTAAAACCTAGCAATTGACACCAAACTTACATACGTTAGCACGATTTTGAATTTTTGTACTGTGTAGCGGCCATTTTAAAAACAAAAATGGCCGCCGTGTTGTTTTTTTGGACAGATTTCAGGTGGGCACCCCTTCCTAAAGGTTTCTCATGAGTGTAGACATGAAGTACACGGGAGATTATGTTATTGTCACAAAGTGCAGTTTTCTTGAAAAATTTGTTGCTTACACGCAGGACTATAATGTTTCAGTTCATAAATAAACCATAACTTGTGCCTACTCTATCATTTCTCTTTGTTTTCGCTACTAATTTTGCAACCTTATCACTGTTGTAAACAAATTTTTTTATTCAAATAGATTGTGCTGCATAAGCTACACAGTAGAAGCAACGAGAGACGTGAACATCAAGAACCCAACGTCGCCTTAGATTCATGTTAGTACCATCAAACCCCTATAAATTCTCATACCACCCATACAAAGATTTTCTTGTTTCGCTCATTTTAGGAATGTTTACTTTAGTCCTGCTTTGTGTGCTTCAACGTTTTTACATATTTTTTTTATTCAAATAAATTGTGCTGCGTAAGAGCTAGGACAGAACTGAACACCAGCATCTTATACCAACCATACATAGGTTTTCTTGTTTCACTTATTTTAGGAATGTTTACTTTAAGTCCTGCTTTGTGTGCTTCAACGTTTGTGCGCATTAATTTATTTCGCCCCATCCCCAATGGCAAAATAGGTTAAAACATCAAAAGATAATAATGCGTCATTAAACAAAGATTAACACAAAGGTTTGTTGACAGAGTTAGCCAACCGTTTCGTGCGGTTTTAATGCAAATCAGGCCTACATGCAGCACGAAATCAAACCCCAAAGTTAGGCGTATTTACCACAATTACGTTAGACTGCTGATTAGAGCACCAGCTAAAGCATACTGATCGAATGTCGATGTTTTATAAATGCAAACGTAGAAACACCCTATTCTGTTATCAATATAGTTGATTTAAGTAGGCTTAAGTTAGCATTTGTCATTTAATCTTTTCGGACCTTTACGTAATTTCATTTACATTAACGGTCAAATTAGCAAATATCCAAATGCAACTCCAACAGTCATCCCATGAGTGAGCTGCACGTGCGTCATTCTTGAATTACGGTTATTCTGGTTGTCAGCCATAATCATATCAAAAACCAAAACTGGTAAAAGGGGCTGCCAAGTTCCGTATGGTTCGGCTCTTCAAAGAAATGATATCAACACACCAAAACATTCTCTAAGTTAATCGCACCGCTTAATAATTCGAAGGTTAAATGAAAACTAGAACATTGCTACTTTCGGTAGCAATGTTCAAGTTTTCATTTAACGTCCAAAGTATTATTCGGTGCGATTAAGTTGGCGAATGTTTTGGTGTGTTGATATCACTCCTTTAAAGGGCCGAGCCATTCGGAACTTGGCGGCCTCTATTACCAGTTTTGGTTTTTGATATGCTATCACTACTTTTTTTTTAAAGTGTGTATTAACGCAAGTTCACTACTGTGCATACGTGTAATAAAGTGCCACGTCAACAAGAAATTGGTTTTCAACAATTTGCTACTACCTTTTGCCTATAGGACGAACCATTCTCAACTTAGTCACCTCTTTATAGGTTTTTGGTTTGGTTTTAATTTTGTAGTAATTTGTTTTATTTAGTTACTTTTGGTGTGTTGAAATCACTTCTTTAAAGGGCCGAACCACTCTCAACTTGGTGGCCTCTTTACCAGTTTTTGGCTTTGTTTATTTTGATTTGTTTTTACAGTTGGTTTATTTTTCGCTAATTGGACGCGACTACAATTTCTTTGCAACATTGTTTAGATTTATCGTGATGGACTAGTGTGTGTCTAGGCACGCACGTCAGCTACACATTCTCCTTGTCAGAACTTTGGCCGTCCAATGAGAGACGATGCCGACAATACTAACAATGGTTATAAAAATATTTTCGTACTTAAGCGCCCTTCCACACCATCACCGTTACGCCCCCAGGCTCCATACCTTAAAAGGTACGCAGTTCGTATTGTACAGCACCCATTCGTCCAATTTCATTGCTGGAAGCCTTTCCGTTATCTCGGGAGCGATGAATAATCACCCTATGGGATTTAACATGGGGATGAGTAACACATTTCCAACGTTACTGAGGGTCAGATTTTGCATTGAAAGCAGCTTAGCTGGCATTGCTACACGAGTTAATTTTTGTCAGGTGGCTCATTACTGTCGATTTCAACACAATTTAAGCTTTTGTACCGCATTATTTTTCCCCAAGTACCTGAAATGTGCCCAACTATGCTTCAAGATATAAGACACTGAAACTATGGCGTCGCGCTACAATGGTTTACAACCTCGACAATTGAATTGATGTGATGTTTGTTGTGATGTTTGTTGCCTAACTTGGCGCGACACACTAGCGTGTGTCTAGATCCCACCACTACAACACTACTGGCAACACTACTGGTCTACGCGGTGCCTACGTGGCGCAACAATTGTGGACCATCCTCTCAGCAGGAATATTTTATATTCCGAAACTAACAGTCAACTTCGAAAAATTCGTTTCAACTATGTTTAAACAGGGTTTTTCGGTTTTTTCGAGGGCAAAACTTTTCTAGAACTTGGAAAATACGCCTAACGACATCCGGATTAATTTCCTGTCTTCCGAGACCTTTCTCACATTTTTAGCCCTCCTACTTCCGGAGGACAAGGCGTACATATAAACCGACAAACAAACAAACAAACCGACCGCAATTTTGTAATGGTTAAGACTAGCCACATGGCTCGCTTCGCTCGCTCCGTTGGCGTCGTCTCGCTTCGCTCGAGGAGGTTTGCATGAACAAACTATTACATCATGAACAAACATCGAAACCTTTTTCTTTTGTCAATATATATTATGCAATTTAGTATTTGAATTTTGTCGTGTGTTTGCGTAATGTACTTTAATTTAACTGCTAAACGGGTATGATGTGGTATTGCACTTTAAATATCCATAAATCAACTCCAACAGCATTTTCACTCGTTCACTACACGTGCTTCATTCTTGACCGTTGCCCCCAATCCATTGTTGCGGCACCTTCTGAAAACTTTGAGGCTTCCATGAAAAAAAATGTGTCAACAATCGTGACGTCACATAATGTTTCTGATTGTTGCTGATTGTTGAAAAAGGGCATTTAGGACCTAAATTTGAATTTAAGAATAGGCCTAAGAGAAATTCTGAGAAATTTCACTTTCTTCCAAACCCTTTCTCCAATTTTTGAGGTCACTATTTCAAGAGGAGTAGAAGGGCACACTATCATATAAATAATAAACACACTAAACGATTTTAATTACGTTAGATGAGCGGAGCTAGAAACTAGAAACTCAATTGCAACATTATTGAGGGTCATATTTTGCATTGAAAGCTGATTAGGTGACATTCCTTCACGAGTTATTTTTTGTCAGGTGGGTCACTGCTCTCCATTTTACCACAATTTAAGCTTTTGTACCGCATTGTTATTTCTCCCCAAGTACCTGAAATATGCCCAACTGTGCTTCAACATATAAGACACTGACGCTATGACGCCGCGCTACAATGGTTTACAACCTCGACAATTGAATTGATGTGATGTTTGTTATGATGTTTGTTGCTTAACTAGCGTGTGTCTAGATTACAACGTATAGCCCATTCATCGATTGTTGTCGTTGACTTTGTGCAGTAGGTCGATAACCCAACTTGGGGAAAAACTCTTGATCTGATTTTTACTTGCGACGATAGACCGGTGTAGAACGTAAATGTCGGTACATATTTTGGCCACAGTGACCATCATATTGTAAAATTTATGTTAAACCTTTCAAATGTGAAAATGATACAAGGCCGTCCTAGTCTCGTACCTCGTCAGGGCAGTTTAGACCTTGACCATTTGAACTCTTTTTTAATGTCGGTAAGCCAGGAACCTATTGTCTATAATGTAGACCAAGGTGTTGAACAGGCGTGGTCCTGTTTCTCACATATTTTGTCCGGCACATGGAAATGTGTCGCGAGCTAGCGCACCCCACATTTTACGGACGTACATCCGTTCCTAAATACACTGCTAAACAGCGTTGTTTAAAGGTGAAACACTGAAGGCTAAACCAAATCCAGAGCATTTACAACTTCTCACGTAGAAGATATTCTGATGGGGTAGAGACATGGCATCGTGGGAGGAAAGAACCTGCTATACGAGATGGCAGCAATTCGTTTTTTTTTTAAATTATTTAGAAATCGGAATTCAACTGCACGGTCTATTCCCCCATTAAAAGAGGGCACCTCCTGGTATGAACTTGGTTTAGATAAACATACAGGGCTAACTAAGCAATAGTTAACTATTCACTAGTGGAATGCAAGAGGTGTGGACGGTACCAGTTAAGCGTTTATTCAGGCAATTACAAGGCTTTATATAATATATGGCAAGGAGCATAATAGGTATTGATTGGCTAGCTACAAACAAGGCACACTTACAATAGCCAATCCAATGACAATAGCTACCAGGATGGAACGCTGCTATATGCATAGTTAATTAGTTAACAGGGATACAGGATGCACAGAAGGTGCGCCAGTACAAAGTACAGACCACCTTCTTCATCGAGGATAATGTATAGGGAGGGTAACAGCATTTGGTGAAATATTTGCTTTCATCCGGGACGACGATGATCAAAGACTGCCGGACATTAATTTAGTCCGCCTCATCAACGCCGATCTTATACTCTCGTATACGATTTTGCACAATCTTATTGCTGTCGATCTACCGTTTTTTGATCGTGCACAGCACAATGACTGTACTCGAGGACATGATTGGCAACTAATCGTTCCTCAGTCGCGTCTTGACTGTCGATCGCCTGCAGTTCTTTTCGGTTCGTGTGGTTCCTATTTGGAACGCCCTTGATGCTAACACTGTATCTGCCCAGTAGGTTGCGCGTTTCCGTGGGCTACTCAAAATGAAGATCTTAGTGTGTTTCTTAGGCGCCCACTGACATGATTTCCCAAAGCAGGAAAATTACATGAAGAAAATACTTGCTTCCTTAACTTGTGGGAAACGGTGTCAGTGGCCCTTCCGTATCCCTTCCACTCTATAGTGGTGGAATAAACTGAAATTAATTATTATTATGAACTGTAATTTTTTTTAGTAGAACCCGTTTTATATGTTGTTCACTAACAAAACAGATTAGGCACAGCCGGCCTCCCCCTTTCCACCCAATCCACCTGCGGGTGAGAAAAAAAAAGGTGACAAAACCAATATGGCTCGACTTGATCAAGACTGTTACGATATTGCATGTGCTTGCAGTTTGCACATTCAAAAGCTTTATACATTTTCGGAAAAATGTACAAAAAAATTATTGGGTCTAATTACGCACCCGTCGGCTTTATCTTGGGAGGGGGGGGGGTGGCTCTTTTCCGTGCATTTGCGACAATACAGAGCGAGATCGTGGTCGGTGCATAAATACACCCTCGTTTTGGAAGGCTAATGGCTGAACCACACGAACGGCGCGATTGGGCACATCTTACTTGCACTGACTGTTACAAATATACCATGTAGACATCGGCAACAATCTTGCCTTCTTCTAGATTCAAGGACTGGGAATAGAAAATAAACTGAAGCAAAATACGGTTTCCTGGTTTCTGGTTTCCAGGAAAATGTAAACCAGTTTTATTTGGGTTACGACTCACAGCTCCGGAACTGTAAACGACGCTATTCAAGAGAGTACAGTATTGGACAATGAAATTTAGACAGTTCTGAATGGGTAGCTACAAGTCTACATCGATTAATCATGCCTGGTTATGGGAAATGCTTAAATATTACGAAGTTATAAAACTCAATAAACGAATAATAATAACCGCAAAATAAATGCAATACTATATCTCCTATTGCAACTGAAAAAATAAAATTTGTTGAACACAGACGGAAGTCAGTCAATCGCATAAACTGCAAATCTCTATTTACGGAATCTGGATATGCCAAGAAAATGTCGTGGTTTGTTCACAGCCTCAGAAAGAAAGGATCGTTATGCGTGACAAAAACCTATCTTTAAAGTCTTAAATTAACTTTAAAAGCATTCCCCCATATAGTTATACATATAAATAGAGCAATAGTTTTAAAATTGATTTTGTTTTTAAAGTCGAATTTGCGGATTTGTTTTAAAGAAATGTACAAAAAAAGTTGAATTTAGAAATAAAAAAGCCGTGGAAAGACAAGCCGGGGAAGGGGGGGGGGAGGGGACCTGGGAAAAAAACAGCCAATGGGAAAAAAAACGAAAAGAAAGATTGCCGCGGAAGAAGAGCCCAAGAAAAAAGGAATGAACAAAGAGCCGATGGAAAAAAAATGCAGTGAAAAAAAAAAAGACACGGGAGATAACCATAGGATAATAGCCGAAGTAAAACAATCCGAGGAAAAAAACTGAAGAAAGAAAAAGCAGAAGGAAAAAACCGTTACCCAGTGAAATTTCTTACCTAAGTTTGTTTAATATCTTTGTAATGCGTGGTGCAGTGGCAACCCGGACTACTGCACTGTGGCTGATTTTGGCGCTAATGACCTAAAGTTGTCGACGCGCCATTAAACCTCAATTCCCCCGCTCCCTCCCCCACCAACCCAACCTATGAAAACAAAACACCGAAGAAAACTACAAACAGTTTAAGTTTCCGTAGGTTTTTCCGTGGCTTTTTTTTATCGTGGCTTCTTTATCCTTTTGACTTTTTTTCGGACGGCCTTTTCTTTCTGTAGCTTCCAATAGTAACTTCTTTGCTTTACGTATAGTGAATTTGATTTCAACGAACGCAAGCTCCTACCCCCTTTCATATACATATATATATTTGGTTAGTTTGGGGGCGGGGTTTGACCAAGCCTTTTCCCCCCACCCCCCCCTTCCGTGATTTCGCCACTGGTAATAGTTAAAGGTAAAAGGAAAACTAAGCCCAACGTGTCCGGAATTTTCATTTGCAGCTTGCATTTTGTTGGTGAATATTAGTTACCGAAGTAACGTCATTAAAGCGAAAACCATCACTATTTTCTCACACCCACAAAAGACTAAAGTGCATTACATTAATGTTTTAACCGCATTGCCTTATCCAGACTAAATTATTAAAGCTCAGTCTACAAATCGTCGCATCCTTAAACCGTCTTCACCCGCGTGCGAGAAATGGACTAGTTGTCCAAGAGTGTCTAACAGCTAAAACGGACTTAATGTCGTGATTATTCGTGGTAACAGTGTATCATTCACCCAACCTGCAACATGAAATACGCATATTCGCCTTTTCTGAAAGCAATGTTAGCATGGCCGGCAGGCAGGCCGTGCTTATTAGAGTTCGTTTATGCACGAGAATGTAAAAAAAAAAAAACTGGACAGGCAGCGGCGGCGGAGAGGCCCCAGAATGCAATGCTGCAACATGTAACAATGGGACAACAATAGGCGAGGTGCAGAAGATCGGATTGTAGCTGACTCGAACAAGATGCAACGATGCCCGGTCACGGGGAAAGTAACATTATCTTAGTATCTTCTGTTAGTTTGCTTTGGCGGCTACAGACAGGTTTTCGAGAACCAAAATGAAATGGTCTTGGTTTTGCTTAAATCTTTCAGTTTTAAACCATAGGGTCCGAAGTCTTCAATTTTAAGTCGGCGTCAAAATTGGGCGGCCGAAATGACTGAATGACTTATTTATTTCCTCAATGCGGGCGTCGGGAAGCCAGTTGAATTGTTTCCCCGATTGTTTGCCATAATGCTGTATCTGTTGCAATATAAATTCAATGGGTCGACTCACGCTTGCAAACAAATGATCAAATTTACTTCGTCTCCTTCAGCAAAAAATACAACAAGAATTATTTACAACGTGACATCGATCAACTTGAATTTGTCCTACAAGACGGCAAAGAGCGTCTCTGCCGCTTGTAGCTTCCTTTTGCGAGTGTCTCTGGCGGTGAAATGTTCTTTCCATATATAGCAATCTTCTCGCCAAAAGCCAAGTTATAAAGTTGCAAAGAATGGAACGTCAGTCGTCGTGGTAAAATTGTTGCTTAATACGGTGTTCGATAGCTGGCAAATGTATCCAAAAATTCTTGCTTGTCGAACGTGGTAATGACCCATAATTGCTGATAATTAGCTAATGACTGTCATTATGTGTTCGAATGGAGATACGGCCAAACCCTACACCTCCAACCCTAGATTGAGAATTGTTGCTAAACAAATCTCGGTAAGCCGCAGGTTCCCTAGTGATGTCAATCACCAGGATGGCACAAAGAAGGCTCTAGAACACACACATTTGGGAAACACCACCACCTTCCCTCTCGAGCACACACAGCCATTACGCACTTCACTCCACACACAACTTGCACCACATTTCACCAGCATCACACAACACCTCACCACCACTCCATCAACTACAACACAGCACCGCTTCACCTCTTCACCAAACGTTTGCAACACAGCAACAGGGCCAGCACATCACCAAACCGTCCAACTGACAACACCCTGCGTTGTACCCAAAAACACACCTCTTCTCCTTCGATAACATTCTTTACAAGCAATCCATCCACTTATACTTTCCGCACACCATAAAAAAGCTTACAATAGACTTTCTTTTCGCTCCTTCACAACTCAAACCGATCTCAACACACCACTGTACCACACAAACACCACACCAAACAAACCAACCTCCAGTTGCAGCTCAACAGTTACATAGTTCACCACCGGAGAACAAATCACACACAAGGCAAACCCCCCTTCCACACTCGGTACTAGGGCGTTAGCAAATCCCCCAAAATACAAAATTATTTACACACACATCAAGACACTACTTCCTCGACCGGAAGTCTGCTGAGTGCATCAGCGTTAGCGTTTTCGACACCACGGCGATGTTCAATGCTAAAGGACAAATCCTGCAAAAATAAAGACCAACGTAACAGTCTACCATTGTTGTTCCCCTGCGTTTTGAGCCAAACCCGTGGATTGTGGTCTGTTTGAAAAATAAATTCAAATACGGCATTAGCTTCTTTATTCCCCAGATAAATGCTAAACATTCTTTTTCAATCGTACTCCACCCCAGCTCTTGTTTGGTAAGCGTCCTAGAAAAAATCAATACAGGATGTTCTTTCCCATCATCCCCATCCTGAGACAAAACCAAAGCAATACCCCTGTCACATGCATCCGTTTACCTGCTTACCCAGCTGACATTTCTTCGGATTGATAGTAAGACCAGCATCATTAACTTTGCGCAAAAATGCCAAAACATGCTCCAAATGCTCGGTCCAATCGGCTGCAATCACTGGCACATCGTCTGAGAATGGCCTATAGCAAATTCGTAAATATCCCTGCAAACTTCAGTCATCAAACGCTGAAAGTAGAACGTGGCGTTGACCAGTACCATGTTCATTTTTAAGTACTCAAACACACCCAAATGAGTGTTTATGACCGTCATTTTGATGGCCCTGGGCGAATTTGAATCTGCGAAAAACCCCTGACTAGGTCAAACACAGAGATAATCTTTGCTGCCGCTACCCACTCAACCATTTCTTCCAAATTAGGCATTGGGAACCTCTACACCTTAGTTCCCCCGTTCAATTCTCTGTAATCCGCAACAGGCCTTGGCGTTTTTCCCTCTTCAGTCACTATCAAAATAGGCGAAGCATTACTGCTTTTTCAAGGCCTAATCACTCCTAACACCAACATTCTATTAATTTCCGTTTCAATTAATTCCTTCTGTTTGGGTGAGTACCGGTGCAATTGCTTCTGTACCGTCACTTCCCCATCCATTTCAATGTCGAATTCAACCAAGTCAGTGGTGCCTGGCTCGTAAGAGAACACCCCCGGAACTTGGTCAAAAACCCTGACAAATTCATTGATCTGTTCGTTAGATAGAGGCCCAACCTTTGCCACCTTTATCACTTCCTTGCCTGTAAAATAACCTTTTTCCCACCTGAATCCCACGTATGCGTTTCTAATTCCATGCCATTTCCTCTTTCCTTACCTTGTCCTTTTAGTTCATGCATACCTACTTCGTTTATGGTCGTAACTTCCTCATAAAACGGTTTCATTAAGTTAGCATGGTACATTTTCACTTTGTCACCATTTTTACCCATTTTTATTGTCTAAAACTTCATATTGGCATTTCCAAAATGCTGCTAACTTGTGCTTACGATCCATTTTTAACAACAATACCTTACTCTCAGGCTCATACTCACGTAATCTCGATTGTTTGTCGTTATAAACTTTATTACGCCGTTGTGCTGCCTTTGTTGCAGTCTTTGCCATTTCCTTCACATTCTCCCCATCGTTCAATCTTTCTACCACATAATCCACCACAGTAGGATTTACATACACTTTCTTGCCTAACCATTTTCCCTTTAACAATGTAAGTGGGGTCCTTACAATCCTACCATACACCAATTCTGCTGGCGTAAAGTTTGTCGTTTCACATGGGGGTCGAGCGAATGACGAACATTGCAGGAGCCAGAGCATCATCCCATTCCTCCGGGTACTCAGCCACCAGGGCTCTGATGATGTCTTTTAATGTCCGGTGCATTCTCTCCACCGCCTGTGATTGTGGGTGATACGGAGTGCTATTAATGAGTTTAATACCACACCTCTCAAGAAAACATGTCGTCCGTTCCGATATGAACGGTTTTCCGTGTTCGTATTGGAGTAATCCAGGGAAGCCTATCCTCGAAAATATTCCAAGCAGCTCGTTCACCACCATGTGTGAATTCGCTTCCTTCACTGCCACTGCTTCTGGATACCTCGTAGCCATGTCCGTCAAAATATACTTATATCCCTTTGATGTCATTTTGAGTGGGCCCACAAAGTCAACTACTACCTTAAAAAAAGGTTCCTCCACCACTGACACAAGCACCATTTCCTGTTTACCTTTCTTTACACCTCTACCATTTTTTTGACATATTTCACAATTTCTAACCCACTCCTTTACTTGCTTGCACATTCCCAGCCAGTAAAATAGCTCCTGTAACCTTGCTACAGTCTTTTTCTTTGCCATATGCCCAAAATAAGCATTTGCATGAGCCACTTAATTAACTTCCCCGTCAAAGCCTGTGGCACAACCACCTCATCATACAATTTTATACCATTTTCCGATGCCCATTCTTAACACTCCATTTTTCCAAAACAGTGATGTACCTTTAATTTCAGCTGCGATCCTGCACCCTTCTAAACTCGAGTCAAATAATTGTTGTTGTTGCAACTCGCTCGTTTCAACAGCCAACAACTCCTCGAATCCAGCTGTCATTGTTGCAAAATCTTAAACGCCGAACAACGTTTAACAACAGAATAAAGATTTTATTTTACTCCGAATTAGACTGAATATTTTTCTAGATACGAATCCATGAAGTTTTTGGTATTCGTTCGCTAACAATCAACATGTTTAACAATATTCAAATAAAGCATCAACAAACAACTCGTGTGCGTGAAATTAACAGCACACATTTAAATACTTAACATTCCGGCTCCCCCAAAAGAAACTATAATTCTAGAGGGTATAGTAATTGTATTGGTCGACGGATACTTCGACCAGACTTCATTTTAACGACACATGACCGAAGTTTTTTGGTCACGTCCAGGAATCACTTGTTTAACAATACCGTAAGGCCACATATGTCGAGGTACACGACCTTCTTTCACTAACACCAGGTCACGAACTTTTGGCACGAAACTCTGCCCTGTATTGCGGCACTGATGGGCAGAGCGTAACTGAAGTAAATAATCGCTTCTAAAGCGATTCCAAAAAGCATTGCTTTGTTGTTGGCAATGCCTCCATTTCCGTCGCATTTCTGTAGCACTTTTACTTGGTGGACACTCAATCTTCTCAGGCAAGGTAGTAAGACGAGCTCCAATGAGAAAGTGTGATGGAGTAAGTGGCTTCGGATCCTGAGGGTCGTCGTACACTGTGGAAAGAGGGCGTGAGTTGATGACAGCCTCGACCTCTGTAAGCACTGTTGATAGTTCCTGAAAATCCAAGCATGCACGACCAATGGACTTTCTCAGCGTAGTCTTGACAGAACGAACCAGACGCTCCCAAAATCCGCCCCACCAGGCTGCTCGTTCAGTGATAAAACGCCACTCAATGCCTTTAGCACTGAAGAAATCCTTTAAGTTCTTGAGTATTCACAGACTTCCACACGAGACGTAATTCTCGATCAGCTGCTTTAAATGTCTTTGCATTATCCGAATAAATGACTCGACATGTTCCTCTACGGGCCACGAACCGGCGAAAAGCCATTAGGAATCCGGAAGTCGTCATGTCGGGCACGAATTCCAAATGAACAGCTCTGACAACAGCACAGGTAAATAGCAATATATAAACCTTGCTGTCTCCACCCGTTGTCTTTACAAACAGAGGTCCCGCATAATCAACTCCTGAAAAGTGAAATGGTGGAGAATGGTTAATCCTTGCTGCTGGCACGGGGGCTTCAACCATTTTTCCAGCTTTCAGTCGGCCTGTTGAGCAAATTACACATTTCCTAAGAACCCTTTCACAGCTTGTCTTCCCTTTACATTCCAAACTGTTGAACGAAGATCAGCGCTAAGGTTTCTGAAACACCAGCATGTAACAAACAACGGTGGTGTTGTTCAACAAGAAGTTCGGAGAAACGATTGTTACTGGGCAAAATTATTGGGTGTTTTATTTGATTTGTTTCTTGCATCTCGTCCAGCCGACCTCCAAGTCTCAGCAAACCGTCCTTATCCAAAAAGGGTTTTAAGTCCTTCAGCTTGGAGTTGGCCACCATAAGTGTAGATCCTTCTTTAAGGGTTTGAATTTCCTTCCCATAGCATTCCTTTTGAATAGTGGAAACCCAATACTCCATAGCATTTTCAATTTCTAGCACTGAAAGACCATCTTCACACTTCCTTTTCTTCTTAATTTTCATGATGAAACGAAACACCCACGCAGTAACTCGCAACAACCTCCACATTGAACTGACTCTTTCCAGTGAAATACATGGTGTGTGAGATGTTGCTATAACCAGATTTTGTGTTAGGTCCTGTTTCTCTTCCAAGACACTAGAATTACTGTTTGGTTGGCTAGGCCAGTTCCCTCTCGGTAACATAAGCCAAGATGGTCCTCTCCACCAGAGGTCAGAAAGTCTTGGATTCTTGCCTCTTGTAATTAAGTCAGCTGGATTTTCCGAACTTGGGCAATAATTCCAGCAGTCTGCTCCTACTAACTGTTGAACTTCAGCAACACGATTTGAGACAAAGGTTTTCCAGGTTTTAGTACATGACCGAATCCAGTGAATAGCTATAGTTGAATCAGACCACATTACGAGTTCCAAAGATTCATTGAGCATTGCGGACTGAACATACTTTGCTAGACGTGCACCAATCAAACAACTAGTCAGCTCTAAACGTGGAATGGTCAATTTCTTTAATGGAGCAACACGACCTCTACTGATGACAAAGGAACAGTAAACATTCCCCTCATTACGAATACGTAAATAACACACTGCCCCATAAGCATCTTCACTTGAATCACAGAAGACATGTAATTCTTGGGCTTCTTCTGGACAAACGGGAAAGTAACAGCGTGGAACATGCAGATCTTCAAGTTCTCTTAATTCTTTTAAGCTGGCATTAAATCGACACTGCAAATCACCAGGTAAAACCTCATCCCACGGAATCTTTCGAATCCAGGCTTCTTGAAAAAGACAACGCAGTTTCACTATTACAGGAGACACAAAGCCTAAAGGATCAAATACTCTTGCTGAGCACTGAAGAATAGCCCTCTTAGTCTGACATTTTTCTTGCAGAACTTGATTTAACGGTTTCATTTGAATTGCAAGGCAGTCTGAAACCGGATCCCACACTAATCCTAGAACCTTTTGCAAAGTACTTCGATCTTGAATCATTAAATTATCCTCAGTTGCCCAATCCTTGCGTAGTTCGTCAAGCAACTCCACAGAATTCGATACCCATTTTTTCAGAGGCATTCCTGCTTGTGCTAAAACGTCCTTTGCTTGTTGACACAGCTGGTTAGCTTGAGTTACAGACGACTGACCAGACACAAAATCATCCACATACAAGCTACGATCCAATTCTTCACAAGTTTCAGGGTACTCTTCTCCTTTTAACTTTAAATGGTATCGAATGGTGGCTGCTAATAGAAACGGAGATGATCTTGCACCAAAGAGAACTCGAAGCATTCGATATTCACCAATTTTAGGCGTTTTCTCAGGTTTCCAGTCCTCCTCAATCCAAAGAAAACGTGTAGTGTCCTGATCTTCATCTGCCAAGGCAACTTGCAGAAAAGCCTTTTCGATGTCAGCTAATATGGCAACAAGATGTTTGCGGAAACGAATAAGCAGGCTGACTAAATCAGGATTTAGATTAGGTCCAGTTTCCAAACACTCGTTTAGCGATGAATAGCCAGGTACATGAGAACTTGCATCAAAGACAATGCGAACTTTAGTTGTTGCACGATCTTCTTTTATCACCGCATGATGTGGGATGTAGTAAAGTGTTTCTGAATTTGTCTTTGAAAAATCCACCCGTTCGGCATGACCATCTTCAACATATTTCATCATTGCTTGTTGGTACTGCTCTTGTAAACTTGGTTCCTTACTAAATCTTCGTAGAAGTGAGAATAATCGTTGAAGAGCTAGTGACTTATTAGTACCTAAGTTCGCCGTTTCTTGTTTCCATGGAAGTCTAACGCAGTAACGCTCTTTTTCAAAGTGAATTGACTTCTCAAACTGTTCCAAAACTTGTTTCTCTTGCTCTGAACAGGAATGAGACGAGTTATCTTCTTTAATTCCAATAGTTTCAAGTTCCCAGCACTGCATAATAAAGTCTTCAGGGGGTTGTCTTACAACTGACGTAAACATTACTGATGTAGTGCTAATTTTTTCCTTAGATGGGGATTTAAGGACACCATTCACTATCCAGCCAAATAAGCTTTCTGACGCCATCAGTTCACTACTTAAAGGATAATTGGCTCCAGTCATCAGCTTCCAATAGCAGTCCAGACCCAACAAAATGTCAATTTGCTCTCTTTGGTCCTTCCATCCAGGTACTTGTGCCAGTCGAAGTCCTGCAGCCTCCATTCTTCTTCTCGTTATTGGTTCCAAATGAAGTGGTAAAGGCACAGAAGCAATTTCTGGAATAACTAAGAGCTCGACAATTTCTTCCTTGGACTTGTCAATCATGCTCTTTAACTTGACAGAAACTATGGAAAAGGATCGCCAAATTCGCCCAAGATCACTAAATCCTTTGACCATAAGACGCTCAGAACCTATCATAGGGAGTTTCAAAACCTTTGCAATGTCCTCACGAATGAAACTACGATGGCTGCCATCATCAAATAAACAGCGAACTTTAGTGCAAAAATCTCTGCTCTCAGCCCATGCGTGTGCAACTTTCATCAAAACGGAAGTAGATAATTCATTTTTGGACAACATAACGTTTTGAGACACAGTGACCTCTTGAACGGTACCCTTTCTTGCTGGTTGCGTTTCTTCTTACCCTTGGCGACAAAGTAGCCGGTGGTGCTTCCGTTGACACACTTCACATTTCTTACGGTAACATCGGACTGCACGGTGGTTAGAACGCAAACATTGGAAGCAACGCCCACTTTTCTTGATAATGTCCGAACGTTGCGTTTGATCCATTTTGACATCACATTCCCAGGTTTTGTGATTTTCTTTTTGACAAAATGCACAGCTAGTATCTGTAGGCTTAGAACTCTTCTCTTCTTTTGCTGCAGATTCAGAAGCTTGAACATACAGAGCTTTGGTCGTAGGAGTTGCGGGCATAGTCTTCTTTCGTTCTGCACCCAAATAATCTTTACCAGGAGTCGGTTCATTTACTTGCGACTGACATGCTTTCACCAGAACAGAACGTTCTCTGCCCTCAACTTCCTCTTGCAAAAACGTGAGCAAATCGTTCAACTTGAAAGTTTTGGCAACTGGTTTCCGATTCCACTCCAACAAAATATCGTCTGGTAAGAGTTTTAAAATAATCGGACTTAAGAGGCAGCCATACGTTGCAGCAGATATGCCTAAGGCTTCTAGAGCTTGAATTTGTGTTTGACATTTATCAAATAACGTGCGAAGTTTGGTTAGGTCAGCAGAAGTTTTCAATGGCGTCATTTCAAGTAGGTGAGTCATATGAGCGTGCACGATCATTTCTTTTTGCCCAAAACGTGTCTCCAATCTGTCAATTGCAATACTGTAATTGGATGCACTTAAAGGTAAACCAGCGATGGCAGCCTCAGCAAGTCTCTCCAATAAAGACTGAAGATACGTAAATTTTTGCACATCCGTGACTTTAGGATTGTCGTGGATTGACGCCTTAAACTGATCCCAAAAACGGACCCAATCTAAAGCCCCGCCTTTGAACTTTTTTATCTCTAGACGTGGCAGTTTGACTGTGTTTTGAAGTCCTCCTCCCACAGCACCTGCTGTTCTATCAGCAACGGATGCAACATTAAGATGTTCTGAAATGAGATTACGAGTTGTGATAACTGCTCCCATCCACTCATCTGCTTCTATCATTTCAGTAGCTAGCTCCTCTTCCGTAGCACTGGTAGCCATGGCATCAAAAATTTTCTTGTTTAAACTTGCTATCTGACTTTCTTTTTCTTTCAACTGTTCGTATAAAGTTTTAAGCAGTTCGATCTCCTCATCCCAGTCTAAACTTTCCTTAAACTTTTGCATAATTTTCGTAGCAGCGGCCTTGTATCCTCCCATAGACCTTTTAAAGGCTTCCATTTTGTAATGTTCGTACAGCTACGTCTTTTTAGGCTTACTTTGAGGCAATCTTAAAGACAAACTTCTTATCTTTAATGTCCAAACAGCAAGGTTCCTTCTTTTAGTTGTGCGGGTTTCGGCACCAAAGCTTCTGTTGAAAAATCCCAAACGCCGAACAACGATTAACAACAGAATAAAGATTTTATTTTACTCCGAATTAGACTGAATATTTTTCTAGATACGAATCCATGAAGTTTTTGGTATTCGTTCGCTAACAATCAACATGTTTAACAATATTCAAATAAAGCATCAACAAACAACTCGTGTGCGTGAAATTAACAGCACACATTTAAATACTTAACAGTCATTAAACCAAGCTTTTCACTTTTGGCAACCTTTTTCTTCGCTTTTTTTTCTTTGTTTACATTCCGTTTGGCCACAATAGTTTCTTTATTGACTAACGTTTGTGGTTTCTCATCAAGAATTGTCACCTTTGTTTTCTCCTCATTAAATTCGACCTTGGGCTTACTTTTTACCGGTGCAGTCTTGGCAGACGCAACATTCGTTACCAATTTTGCCGCCTCATTATCCTCTATTAAAAAAAGAGAATCTAGTACATCTGGGTCAACAAAACTGTCAATGGCTTGTTCATTCGACTTAACCCTTTTTTCGCCATTCGTCATTTGCCTCGTGACCGCATTTAAAGGCTCGCATTGTACTCGATTCGTTTTTGACTGCAATAACTGATGTGACTTCTGGCTCAGTAAAAAGTCGTACCCTTCCTCATTAAAGTAAGGCGACACCCCACAGATTATAGTAATTGTGCCCTCCTTAGTTTCAAATTCCACCATTGCCAACGGGAGTTCCGTTACACCTTGACAAATTACAGAGGACAGCACAACACTTTCCCCTGTGTATGCCTGAGGTCCAACCTTTTTACTAGACAACACGTCAATAAACGCCCCCATGTCCAATAAATAGCTGCCACTCACACCATTTATCTTACACGGTTTTGTAAACTCACTTTCTACTAACTGCTTTCCTGCAATACCTTTTTCTACACTAACTTTCTTTCCACTGTGTACATTGCTAAACTCCCTACAAACATTTCCAACTGGAGTTTTAGCATTATTTTTGGGGCAATCCCGCCTCAAGTGTGAAGTCGAGCCACCAACATGGCACTTTCGTGGTTCGTCTGCCTTGAAAGGCACTCTTCCTCCAGTATGACCATTAGTCCCTGCTTGCGGCCTATCCTGAGCGTTTCTCGCCCAAGCAGTACTATTGTTACTACCACCTGTACCATTTGAACCATGTGTACCATTGTTATGATTACCACCATTTTGGTTATTCTCTCCAGAATGAGAATTCCCACTACCATTACCACCATTTTGCCCATTGCCCTTGGTACCCATTGCCTGGTCGATACCTTCCATTACCATTATTACCATTACCTCTGTAATAACTTCTACCCTGTGGACCGCCACCTTCCCTGTCCGAACCACTCCCCTGTCTCAAAACCGCTTCCTGACGATTAGCACAATAATTGTCAGCAAGAGAAGCGAGGTTCAAAACAGATTTCTGCTTGCCTTTATCGATTAACCATACCCATATCGGATTCGACACTTTGTTCAAAAAATCCTCTATCAATATTTGCTGAAACAGCTTTTCAAACGTATCTTCACAATTCAATTCCTTAACCCATTCACTGCCTAAGGTGGTAAGATTATGAGCAAAGTCTAAATACGTCTGCTTATCAGACTTTTGAGCAGTTCTAAATTGCTGATGTAAGTATTGTTCCATGACATTACACCTAACCTTAAGGGCTTTAACACAATCGTCGTACTGCGCCAAGTCGTTATCGGATAGCCTCATAAGACATTCCCTCGCCTCTCCCGTCAATAACGACAACAATCTAAATGGCCATTCTTCCCTTTTAAACCCCATTCCTTCACAAATTTTCTCAAATCCCGACAAGAATGTTAAAACACTGTCCTCCTTCTCCCTAAAAGGCTGGCACAATTTAGACATGTCATACTTTTTCTCAATTTGCACAGACTCTGCCTTAACACTTAACTGTTTTTCCTTAAATTCGAAGTCCCTCTGTTGAATTTCGTCATTGTGACGTCTAGCATTTTTGCTAATTATTCTCTCATCCTCAAATTGTTCCCTCTTTAACTCACTTTCCCGTTCCCCTTTTTCTCTCTCTAAGTCCCTCTGTCTAGTTAGGCGTTTCCTTTCTAAATCAGCTTCTCTAGCAAATTTTCTTTCCTCCTATTCGGCTTGCCTATCAAGTTTTTCCCTTTCAAAAGCAATAGTTTGTTCCCTAAATTCACTTTCCCTTTTTAATTCTTCTTTTCTTACACTTAACCTTTTCCGCTCCAATTCCCTTTCTTCTTTTTCCCTTAATTCCCTCTCTTTTCGTTCTTCTCTTTCCCTTAACTCCCTCTCTTTTTGTTCTTCTTTTTCCCTTAACTCCCTCTATTTTTGTTCTTTTTTTCCCTTAACTCCCTCTCTTTTTTTTCTTCTTTTTCCCTTAACTCCCTCTCTTTTTGTTCTTCTTTTTTCCTTGACTCCCTCTCTTTTTTTTTCTTCTTTTTCCCTTAACTCCCTCTCTTTTTGTTCGTCCACAACCCTTTTTTCTTTATTCACCATCTCAATTGCTGCCTCAAGATCGACCCGCAAAAGCGTACCTGCCTCCAACCCACCTTTAAACAACTCCAGAATATCAGATTTGCGTTTAGGTGCAACCAAATCCAATTCCCCGCACACAGCCCTTAAATCAGCAACCGTCCTCCCCTCTAATAAATCCATTTTTAACAACTGTAAATACTACGTAACAAACAGTACATCAAAGCACCAAAAAAATACCAATACGCAACTGTACTGGAATAAACAACCATTTCAATCTAACGCCCTACTACCAGAGTGTGAAAAAAAAGTTTGCCATACCCCTGTTGCCGTGTTGCAATAAAACACCAAGTCGACGCCTTCACATCAGCCTTGACGACGATTCTCTGCCGCCGCAAAAACCTTCAGCCACGATCTGCCTCTTCCTCGACGCCGGATTCGGCAAAATCTTCCACGACACTTGACTTTATGCTGCTTCCTACCAAATTGCTCGTCGTCGTGCGTGGATGCCTCGGTTCTTTGCCCAACTGCAGTAATCCTCTCCGTCAATCTTCTGTTTAGCCTTCAACTTGCGTTTCCTCCTTCCAGACGAGTGCCACACTCATTGGCGAGATCTTCGTGCTTCTCTACTCCTGGCTCCCATCCTGAAGTTGTTCAGCCACGCCTGTCGCAAACTTCTAAAGTTGGAAGCCATGAGGAAGAAACTGTGGGTTTGGAGAGCCTGGTTAGTCGCCACCGCTTGCCACCCTTATAAATTCAATGGTGCAAAATACTTCGAACTTCAAAAAAACTTCGTACTTGGAGTTGAAGGACTACTTACTTCTAGAGGACTTGGTTCGTGACCACCGCTGCCGCCATTATAAATCCAATGGGTCGACTCACGCTTGCAAACAAATGATCAAATTTACTTTGTCTCTTTTAGCAATATATACAACAAGAATTATTTACAACGTGACATCGATCAACTTGAATTTGTCTTACAAGACGACAAAGAGCGTCTCTGCCGCTTGTAGCTTCCTTTTGCGAGTGTCTCTGGCGGTGAAATGTTCTTTCCATATATAGCAATCTTCCCGCCAAAAGCCAAGTTACAAAGTTGCAAAGAGTGGAACGTCAGTCCTCGTGGTAAAGTTGTTGCTTAATACGGTGTTCGATGGCTGACAAATGTATCCAAAAATTCTTGCTTGTCGAACATGGTAATGACCCATAATTGCTGATAATTAGCTAATGACTGTCATTAGGTGTTCGAATGGAACGATACGGCCAAACCTTACAGCAACAATGAAGAATCGACTACCCATCGAGCTGACGGGTAACTCTAGACACACATTAGTGTGTTACCATAAAATAACAAAAATGGGACAAGGCTTGGGCGGAACCTGAACAGAAATACGCATTTCTAATATTCCGTTTTTTTGCAAAGAAAATTGGCTGGACAGTGGACATACCGTACACATGATAGACCCGACCGTAACAATTACAATAAAATGGAAGCGAAAAAAGCAAACAAATTAACTGAAAAAAAAAACGGCTTCGCCGTTTAGAAAAAAGCATTAGAGCTCGTATCCCCATACTCACAGCTGTAAAGGTACATGAATAAAAAATGGATTAGAGTTCACTCGAACGCAACGAACTATAATTTGAACTCTAATTCCAGGGAACAAGATTGTGACTCGACAGCCTCCATGCACACGTATTCATGTACATCACTAATCAAACAAACAAAACACTTGGATACTTCACATAAATTATAAATCAACATAAAATACACATATAGCCACTCTGAGTAAACACACTTAAAATATGAAACAACAAACACTGACAATTAAAAAAAAAAGACTGCATAACACTTAAGTGCAGACAAACATTAAAATTAGCAAACAAATATTGGCATGCAAACAAACATTAAATATTTCAAACACAAACTGCATCCGTTCAATTTCTGATTTAATCACTGAGTAAAAACCGTTCTTGTTCCCTGGGATTGGAGTTCAAATTATAGTTCGTTGTGTTCGAGTGAACTCTAATTCGTTTTTATTCGTGTACCTTTACAGCTGTTAATATGGGGATAAGAGCTCTAATGCGTTTTTTTCTAAACGGCGAAGCCGTTTTTTGTTCAGTTAATCTTAAAACAATCAAACTTTCACTGGCAATGACGCCCTGAAGGAAGTATTCCATAAAGGAGCACAGCAGAGAAGCCAACATTTTTCTGTCTAAATTTCATTGTCCAATACTGTACATTCGCTATACGATAGAGACCATTCAAGGGCATCGCAAGCCGACAAACGACATTTCGTTTCAATACATGCAATTCAAGTTTTACTGCTCTGTGACAAAATACGATCCACCCAATTTTCAGAACTTGGTAATAGTGTAAGCGATAAGGAAGTAATTCATTTTGGCGTCCATTCCCTTAAGACGAAAAGAGGTACATACAAAAATAAATAAAGAACTGCAATAAGGTAAAATGAATGTTATATCCAAAATAAAACAAATTACTCCCTTTAATGGACGGCTGTTACCACTGTTTTTACAACTCTTCTGCATTGCCGGCGTCAAGTATATAAAAACGGCAGGATAATCAAATCTTGCACATTGCGATAGAAGTTGCTAATCCAGGGTCGGATCCTATCGAGAGTAAGTACTACTTGCACGACCTACAGAAATAGTTTCAGCTTCAGTAATCTAGTTCAGTGACTTAAAAGCCGGAACCTTTCGAGCCATGGGTTGCCGTCATCAACCACTGCTTTTAAACCACCTTGGTACCTCCTCCCCGTCACCAAGTCTCAAGATAAGCCGTTTACGGCTGGGCTTTCGTCTTCTCAAGTGAATTTGTGCGAGTTTGTGGTGCCTTCTGTTGCGGAAGAAGCATTATTATAATGGCGGCAATTTTAAATTTTGAGATCCATGTACTATTTGCAGACTAGGTACCACAAATCGAAATAGGAGATTTTCAATTCTAAATTTAAAAACAAGCTGCTGATATTCATTGCACGTTCCTAAACTTTTAGGAGCCACTAATTCTGAAAATTTCGATTTATTAAGGAACAGATTTATTGAGAAACTTTCTCATTTAATTTTGAAGTTTGATCCATTTGCGGTAGGATCCGTGCTTTTCGTAGCCTAGCCGCCCTCGGCCTATAAACGGAGACTAGACAAGAATCTTAAAAGAAACGTGTGCTAATTTAGCTGACTTGTACAACGATTTCACAGAAAATGAATGTGTTTTGTTTTAGCCCGGGTTTATGACTTACGTACACAACCTTTGTCTTTTGTCAGCATAGAGTTAGACGTCATGAAAATAGTTTTGTCGGGTCTTTGCAACCATTGGAGGCTAGCCAGAGAGGGAGAGGGAGACGTGAATAAATCAAAACTGAACTCCACGGAAACCGAGTTCATATTAGACGGAAGAGCAAGTTTAACTCTATAAATCTACAAAAGGGTAATTTCAGTGATGAAAATTTTTGTATACTCATTTCTTGGCTGTATTCAACATTCCTATGCTGTATACGCGTGAACCAATACCAGTGGCGGATTTAGCATGGTGCGGCAGCCCCCTCCCCCTTCCTGCCCCCAATTTTTTTTTTACGATGTTTGGACTTTTTATTATAAATTTAAAAAAGAAAGGGAGAGAACAGGGCATTTTGACTAAGCGATTGTTTTTCATTATCAAAAAGGAGTCGGGGAGGTAGGACCTTTAGGGCACAAAAAAATATTTTCATATGAAAACTTAGGTAAAGCACCTCCCTTCATAGAATTCTGGGTCCGCCCCTGACCAATACGAAGGCTTGTAGGGAGGGGAAAATTTTAAAGTTTAGTCCCATCAGCTCCATATTTAGCCGTTTCCAATGGGCGGTCTATTTGCATTATCCAATTTTGGACCACTCTACACAAGCAAAAATTAATAATTAGTAACTATAAATATGTTACCAAATTACTCAGTAACAAAACTACGAATTGTTAAATGTTGGGAGAGAGTGACGGAAGTGGTTGGATGAATAGCTACAAATTAATCTTACTTGCTGCACTAAGGTAACTCTTATCAGTACGATAAAAGTCAATCCACCAAACACTCCTTAAAAGGACACTGTGGACTTTTACTACCGCCATATCATTTTTGCAAGATCCATGTGGTTACTGGCATGGAAGAGTGGCTAATGCGCCTCGGGGAGACCTGCAATTGAGCGCTTGTGCACACAACCCAACTCACTTCTTTCCCCTCCCCCTACCTCCTTCCCCGCCCAATTCAGTCGAGCCCCCCCCCCCCCCCAAAAAAAAAAACCAGCCCAGAGGTGAATTTACCAAGCTTTTAAAGGAGACGTTAAGGGAAAAGATTTGATCGACATACTAGAAGAATGTCATAAAAAGGAACCAATCGTCTGAATTGGTTGCTTCCATCAGGTAACAAAGGCAAAGTAAGCTGCAGCTTGCACACAGTTTTATATGGTGAGAACTAGCTAGCACCACTCAAAACCATTCACTTAGGCGCACTAGAAAGGCTTAATTAATGGTGATTTACCCTTGCTAGACAGACTC
>JAHWFP010128707.1:157555-170490 GCA_023313725.1 Lithobius niger | reverse complement strand
GGCTTAATTAATCGCGTGCTCATGCGTACTAGAAAGGCTTAATTAATCGCTGGCTAAACATAAGTAATTACCATGAAGGTTATAACGAAGGCCTCTGGGCTGACCTCAACTTAACTCCAACACGCATAAAATTGGTCGTTGTTGTCCTTTTTTTTGTCTACCACAAACCTGACAGTTCACGATTCGCAAATCCCTCAACCAGAGTATAGGGTCATACAAGCTAAATCTACCAAAGAATCTGTTTTCCAGAATGTAAAATTGTCTGTTGAAAATTGTGTTTTTAAGTATAAGTGTACAAAAACTAGGTGATTTTGTCTGATGACAGCGATTTCGTCTGGTATCTATAGCAGCACACGGTAGGGTTTGAATTTACGGCAAGTGTGTTGCTTTCTCGGGTTTCCATTTTAATTTTGACTTTAAACTGCTATGAATATCTTTCAAGAATTTCACTAATAAATGCAAAATACCAAATTAAACTTTAAAATGTGTAAACAGATAAATTAGAGTACTAATCATCCCCAGAGAAACGTTGGGCATGAAAAGCTCTACTACAGGTGCATCACGGCAGCCTGAGACTAAAGTAGCAGGACACGTTATCTGCAGCTTTTATCTCAGCCGACCTTAAAGTGGATGCAGTCACAAACAGATATGTATAGTCGTAAACAGAGGGTGCACTAGTAAGACCCACCACCCGTAAACACCAAGGAAACGTTACTCAAGCATGAACATCAATTAGTCTAATTGGGAGGAAGAGAAGTTTAAAAGCAGGTCTGCAGGTCATCTACGGACACTGGTGTAGTGCAGAACTGCTGCTGCGCAGAACTCTGCTGTCAGATACAAGGGGTAAATGCTAAGATGAAATATGCTAACAGTGCCTTGTATAACCCAGTCCTTCTAAAAACAGTTTGCTCAATGGTTGTGCTGTATGTTGCTACGTCCAGGGCCGTAGGTGTAGCACCCGCAGCCCCCGCAAGGCGGGGGGGCCCCGCTCAAAAGAGGGCCCCAAATTTCTGAACTTGCATTAGAATTATTTCAGTTTTTAATTAGCGGATTTTCAAAACGTTAAACAGGCTGTTATCTCGAACCAAACAGAACCCACTCAAAACCCAAATCAAAGCCCCACATGTATTCATTTATAGTTGCCAGTAGTAATTTTTATTAGTATATACGCATTAAAACAAAATGCCAACCCCATTCTCTTCCCTCCGAAACAAAGCGGCCAGCCAATCTGACTACAACGCCAGCTGATTCTTCTTACGAGTCATCGCAATACCTATGTCTTGATGAGGCAGATGGCCAGCAAAACTTTAAAAAATAACAATTTGTGTCCTTAGTTCTTATGAACCATAACTAGCAACATAAAAAAGTAAATAACGAAATTATTGTTTATGTTGAACAATGATGAACAATTTTGAGCCAATCGTACCGGACGATTTCTACGTAACGGAGGTTGCTCGTTTCTGTCGAAATGCTACCCGTGAGTGGATGGTTGGCTAAATAAACCGTGCAGTTGTAGAGTGCCTGTAAGATGAAACTGATTTTTCTTTCCAATTCGCAATTCACTTGCAATTCAAATTCGTAAATCATGATGTCATCAAGTCATCCATAAATACTTGGTCTCATGCAGTAGTAGTCATTTGATTTAAATTGTGTTGGAGCAACTCAAATTTAAAGTAGTGCAAGGCCGAGGAAAAATTTGCTTTACTCACCCCTACCCCACCGAGAAAAAAAATTAAAAATAACAAGCCAAATTATAAAATTTTCTTTGTATAATTCATGAAAAAGGGTAATAAAATAGGCTATAGTAACAAATTGCTGGTACCGATGCTATACCGAAATTTTCTGAATTCACTTCGTATTAGCATAGGGGCCCCACATTTTTTCTTGCAGGGGGACCCCAAAATTCTCAGCTACGGTACTGGCTACGTCAGTCAGCTCCACATCTACACTCATTGGCAACTCAACATTAGCGTTCCAAATAACATACATGACGTGACTTCACGGCGCATCTGTTCGCCTGCCCACGAGGTAGTCAGGTAATGTATGAGCGCACGAGAAGAAACACTTTATCGGCGACTCCAAATGGATCAACCAATTCGCGTCAAAAGCTGACGTCACTTTCCCTTAACAGACACTTTTGAGTTTGCTTATGGTTTTCCGTATATTAAAGGTACCACCAAACTGTCTTTAGATGGACGAGTTAGGCTTGGTGGTTTCGGAAGGTAATGTTTGTTTTGATAAACTGTGTGTTCCTTGGGAATGTTCACGGCCATGAAACTTACTTCCAGCCGCGCTCATTGTGAAGTTGAGTTTATCAAGACGTCGGTAGGATATCGCTCACTTATACAGTCACGGCCACAGAGACTAGATGCCTGTTAAAGGGAAGCAAGCAGAGGTTGATAGATTTACTCATACCACTCCGTTGCCGTGATAAATCAGCTAGCTAACGTCGACAAACGCTCATCATTCTTTGCTGGCGTCACAGGGGCTCGGCACACAAAACGTGTGGCACCAGGACAAATGTTACTAAATTTGACCAGGAAGACAAAAAAATATTAAAAAATATTAAAAACCCACCACGACCATTACACACAATACTAACAAGGGGAAAAACTAGCCTGTAAAAACGAACATCGGGATTTTCAAGTTTAAACACCACCAGTTACGCTATTTTTCGTTTGATTACTTTCGTTCCAGGCTTCCTACAAACTGCAACTCTTTCTAATTCCAGCAGCACCGACAATTCATCCCTTCGTCATTTTTTTCACAACAACACAAGCCCCCAAACACCGACGTGTAGGCCAAAACACCCCAGAACCAATGGAAGGGGTGCTGTTCAAATTCTCGATTTCGTCAAAACGAACCACAATTTCGTTGTGACTTTATTTTCCGATTTTGACATACTGTACCTCGTTTGAATCCTAAAATCTTTACCTTTCCAGCGGTTCTATCAGTTTTATCCTATACATGCAAGAGCAGAAACGCGCTCAAAGGACATCGAAATGGGCATAATACAACACATTCTCAAATCGCCAACATTGTTATCCTACAATACTTAGCGCGCATCACAGTGTTTATCGCGAGCTGAAGAAATTGCCTTTAGCCGACTGGTTATGAGTATTTATTCAAAGCCGTGGCCCAAAGCTGGCCGTATCTACAAATACAAATACACTAATAAACAACCACACTTACAAAGTTCCGCCAACCGGTTGATTTGATTTGATTTTATTTATTACGGAGCTCTAGCCAACATTGACTACCAGCCCCAGTACAACTACCAACCGGTTATTTACAGATTTCAACAACGGACTTTAAACAAATCAGATTAACGTGCTTATTAGCCAAATTTTTATTTGATAGCCATGAACATTATTGTATAAAGCTGTACTGTTGTCCCACAATTTATTCTTTACAACCAGTCAGCGTGAGGCATCTTTTTGAACCCTTCATCAAACAGTATGATGCGCGCTAAGCATTGTAGGATAACAATGATGGCGAATTGAGAAGGTGTTGTATTATATCCATTTCGATGTCCTTTGAGTGATTCGAGCGCGTTTTTGCTCTTGCATGTATAGGATAAAACTGATAAAACGGCTGGAAAGCTAAAGATTTTAGGATTCCAACGAGGTACAGTATGTCAAAATCGGAAAATAAAGTCACAACGGAATTGTGGTTCGTTTTGACGAAATCGAGAATTTGAACAGCACCCCTTCCATTGGTTCTGGGGTGTTTTGGCCTACACGTCGGTGTTTGGGGGCTTGTGTTGTTGTGAAAAAAATGACGAAGGGATGAATTGTCGGTGCTGCTGGAATTAGAAAGAGTTGCAGTTTGTAGGAAGCATGGAACGAAAGTAATCGAACGAAAAATAGCGTAACTGGTGGTGTTTAAACTTGAAAATCCCGATGTTCGTTTTTGCAGGATAGTTTTCCCCCTTGTCAGTATTGTGTGTAATGGTGGTGGTAGTTTTTAAATATTTTTTAAATATTTTCTTTGTCTTCCTGGTCAAGATTAGTTGTCCTGGTGCTACTCGTCTTGTGTGCCGAGCCTCTATGGCTGGTTTTGCTAAAAACTGCACAGTAGGGAGTCAGACATCTCCACTTACTTCGCTGACCATTACTATATAGTATATTGAGGTAATCAGTCACCCTAAGTGAATATTAAACGTTACATAACATTAATATTTTCATACAATTAACTCATTCAGTTGTGAGCGATTTAAGCATGCTCTGAGGGTTGATAATACGCCTTACAAAGAAATGCCTCGGACAGTTCTATGTCTTTAAATGTGTCAGCTCCCGGGCCTTCCACCTGAAACCCGAATGCAGAAAATGGCGTTTTTTTTTTCACCCACAGTGAGGATAAGTTTAACTATATTATATAAACATAGCTTTTTTTGTCTAAATCTATACTCAGTCAAAAGATTTGCAAATCAGCAAGACACGTCGGCTTGGCAGTAATTACTAAATCGAGAGTGAAGACCAGATATTTATACATCCGTGGCAACAAACTACGAGAATATAAATCTTATTCGAAAGGTTTGTGGGTTTGTGTGGCGCTAAGTAGAATCGATCTTTTTATACGAGCTGATAACAACTGCACGTCAAATTACTTTCTGCCGACCGTAACGGTAGCGTAAACTTCGACAAACCCAGCTAATCTCCGCGATTAGTGGTTCTTACGACTCAATCACGTAGGCAGACGAAGCAAGGCGAAATGGAATCGTCAGATTCTAGATTTAATGACCCGTCGTTAGGCCTAACAAAAACGACGCCATTGACAGACTCGCACAAAATGCTGATACCGCAGAAAATGGAATAATGGGAGTGCTTTGGGCAAAAACGAGGTTTATATTGTCGAAACATTATCTGTGTACAGTTCTCGAAGTTGTAAAGAAGAGTGTTTTTATGACTTGCCTGTCGATATGCTGGGATTAACGACACAAACCGTTTAAACACGTGGCCTAATTAATCCCTCAACACAAATATTTTAAGCGTGCAACCTGTGGCATCATGCGTGCAACTTATTCAACTAAAAATAGTTTAAAACAAATAAATCACGGTATATTACAAAGGGATAAAGGAAGCACAACAGGGACCAGTCATAAAGTATGTCACGCTAATTTTGACCCCACCCCTCCCCCTTGCCACAAATTTAGCACAATTATCACGCGTATTCATACACCCCGTCGTCCTAAAACCGTAAGTCACACCGTGACCAATCACCCCACCCCTTCCCCCCCCAAAAAAAAATTAGAATTTTTTTTGGTCTTGGAATTCAATTTTTCGGGCCGTATACGCAGAACGGAAACGGCTTATTTTTCAGTTCAAAAAAAGGACAATTTATTGTGTGCACGGTGTATCTTGAGTCCTGCAAGTATTTTGTGAGCGGCTACGTCTTCCTGGATGGAGTGGCTTTAACGATGGCCGCCATTGTTTTTGTAGCCATCTTGGATATCAACAAGGCACTCTGCTACTGAAAACGTACAATCGATTATCTGTGTTCGTTTTGGGGCGAACTCAAGATAGGCCGCGGACACTATAAAATCCTAGTTTAAAATAACCAACCACAAAAATAAAGGAAGATGACTTGGCAACAATAGGCTGCAGTGGACTGCACCAGTATTAAATGGGAGAAGGAGGACTGCTGGTAAAGTGGAATGTCAGGCCCGATACACACATGTGTTTTTTTTAACGCACGTTGACGCTGCGTTACCGCTGCGTTGACGCAGCCAATGCACATATGACCGTGAAATAACGGCAGTACGCGCCAAACCATGGAAATGTATCTGCAATTTTCGCATACATTCCATATTTCACGGCTGTTTTTTACCTCCCCAACAAATAGTTCTGTCAGTGTCGTCGCGATTGGCCGTCATTTTTGTTGACGCTTTTGCGCTAAATCATAGATGTGTGCAGCGCTCAGGTCACGCAAGCTACTGAGAAACCGCAGGTGCGTTTGCGTTCGGTAACGCTTTAGCGGTAAACGACGGGTGTGTGCACCGCTCAAGTCACACAAGGTACTCAGAGACGCAATTGCGTTTTTTTAACGCTGCGGTAACGCTGCGTTGACGGGGGGGGGGGGGCATTGCAAAACGAACGGAAGAGCGGGGTGCGGTAGCGCAACGTTGACGCAGGTATGTGCGTAGTACCCGACAGATATCACGTAAACCAAATCGTATATGCGGTACCGCAGCGTCAACGCGCGTTAAAAAACGCACATGTGCACCGGTACTTAAACCGTTCGAACACGACGTCGCGTCATACGTCGTCTATCCATCAAACCATTCCTAATCTCAACACTAGTCGCTCAAGGTTGATGAGGTGTTGAAGCACTGTTGAGCGGATTAATGACGTCGTACTAGCTTCAAACAGCATGTAGGATTCCAAGTGTTCCGCATTAGCCATCAAGGTCAAACAAACAATCCAATCGTAAAGCCCTAACCAGACTGGCTGCTCGCGGCTGCACGGGGTCGCAGTATGGTGCAAAAAAGGCTTCAATATTGGTCCTTAACGCAACACCAACCACACGATTGTAGCAATTTTGACCTTGTAAGCACGTAGTCGCGCATTGCTTCGTACGAAATTTTCTTCTGTCTGGAGAGGCCTTTAGAAACACAAATCGTGCACGGACACACCATGTTGTTTACTTTACTTTACTTTATTAATATGCATAGCAGTGCCGTGCAACAAAAATCGAAATTAAATTTACATGCATACATACAAAGAATAATTTGAAAAAAATATATCCATAGATAAACCCTATCTGCTCCCATGGTGGAAGATACACTCTTAAAAATGCAACACGCATACGTATATTAAATATCTATAACCGTATCTGAATGTACATACATACAGTCTGTGAGTACTCCTAGGGAACATGCGCAAAAGCCTAATCTCATGAACACATGACAATCCATTAAGTTAGTAAGAGACAAGCTAATAATTTTAAATTTATTTTTTGTTGGCAGCTCACCAATAGTAATGAAGCCGGTTGTTGCTTGCCAAGATACTGCACACATATTCATTTTATCAACTTCACAACTGCCGTTCCAGGATTGAGAGTTGCTAATCATCCCAGAGGTAGTAATTCAAATGGCCACAGTGATAAAATTCAATAATCATAGAATTTCAAAACAGAAATTAAACAAAATCGACTTAGTTAATGTACTACTTACGAGTAATAGTTAACTTACACGAACCACGTAGTGTCGCAATTTAACACAAATAATATTATGTAATTTACCAATGGCAAAACAAACTACCTGAGCTGACAGTGTATTCGGACTCGTCTGCCTGTTTATTGAGTCGATTCTTTGACACATTGCACCCATGGGGGTGAGGCCATCATCAATCACCACATGAGCCCGTAAATCGCTCATGATCGCTGAGATGATGCCTTAAATGTATATAGAGGGAAAAACCCTACGTTTGATGGACAAAGGCTTATCTGCCAAAGGCTTTTACAAATGGTGGCTGTTGACGACAACGTGTTGACTGAAGAACTGGTGCATCTTGAAAACGCAGGCCATGAAGCCAGCAAAAATTCGATTTGCTAAAACCTGGTAGTGTGCGTCCTCAAGGTGTGGGACTTTGATTTTTCATTTTTCCCCACTCGGGCGCACACTCTTCTCGAAAATAAAAATAATTTTAAATTTGCATAGTTCTAGTGATACATTTTTATTAGCTTTAAAGCCAGTTTTAAACCAACATCCGGCCTGCCTTATAATCTTCCGCCTGGTTATAACACCGACGCGCCGATCGCATCCGCGGTTAACCATAGCCAAGGTCAACTGAGACAGTAGCTTCGTTCCTCGAGCGAAAACTACTGTCTCAGTTGGCATTGCGCCTAATAACAAGCCAGCGTGAACGCGTTAATTGTGTCGTCGAAAACCGGAATGATTCTTGTATTTTAAAATCACAATTTTGTAATTTTCTAGACTAGTGTCTTATAATTTTGCTTCGGCGATCTATTGGAATAATTAATTTTAATTTTTACTGCATTAGTCGCTTTAGATTTTTGATCTCCTAATAATTACTAGCAAATTATTAAAATTAGTACTGCGCACACGCAGATAAAACTTCAGGGTCATTGGAGGCGCGCAAAGTATCATATTCGTTCTGGAAGAACGTAAATAAAGTTCCCCGTATTAGTAAGTAAGTAAGAAGTTTATTACGACGGCTCGAAGTTCATGGTGAACTTGTGTGTGCCGTATAAAGCTGGTACAATATATGGCTCACAATATATGGCTTCAACAGAAAATCTCCTAGAAGCCATATTTTAAAACGGATTTTTAGCAAGGCAAAAGCTAACGGTAAGTAAATAGACCTTTGGGGCCGTACTTGATGTGGAGGATCGAGTAAAATGGCGCTGGGAGGTATATCCCTTTAAGTAACTCAATCCTATCACGCTGTTGAAAGTCAAATGTGAATAGACTGTAGCGTTCGTGTAGCCAGAAAGCGTTTTAACGACAACAGCAGCAGCATCGCAGTTGGCATTTTTTTGGGGGGAGGCTGTAGTGACGCCCTCGGCTGACAGAACAGCAACAGTACAAATTAATCAAATCTGCGGCGCTTTCAGAAGCCATATTTAATCGTGTATGTTTTTTTTTCCTCTCAAGGTCCAGTCAGTACGGCAGTACTGTCATGACTCAACACCTCTGCGAAGCGTTGAGCCCAACTGCTTCCCAGAACCAGTGCTCTGATGTCGAGCGTGACGTCACAAAGCAAAGCGCATTCTTTTTAGGAACATGTTTTTTTTTTTTTTTTAAATCGCGAGATCGCCTTGCTTTAAAGAATGAATTGAGGCTTATGCGATTTTTTTCCATTTTAGACCTTCTAGGCGCTGGAGACATCCTGAGTAAAAGTATAAAAGTGTGACGTCACACTTGTGACAACCCCCCCCCCCACCTCCATGTCTCCTCTTGTTACTCTGGACCTCCCGCCCGCCACCCCCCCCGGTTAGATTTGTCAAATCGCAATTTTCGGTAAGAAATGTTTGTTTTTCTTGGTATGAGTCGAGTTTCTTCAAAAACACGCATTGCAGAATAGTAACTGTTGAACTTCGAGCCTCGAGTCACGAGACCATGCGTCATCTCGCTATGCTTCCGGAAGAGGCCGATTGGGAAAAAAGCTCCTTGCCAAGCACGAAGCGCTCAGTTTTTATTTCATTCGGTTTAGCCTATTCACAAAGAACATTCACCTGTTTGCATCAAGGTCTATGGACAAGCTTGTCCATGCTGTGTTTGCATCGTATTGCAACCCCGCTATGCCCAGTATAAGGAAGAACGCCAGAAAGGATGGTGATTTCAGGGTTTATTCCAGGGCCACACGGTCTGTCCTTAGAAGTGTCGTCCAGTGGTTCAAGGATGCTCTAGTCAAGGCTTCTAGCAGAGTGGCACGCTTCAGGAAGAATTCTTAGCTGGTTAGGGACTAGCTCCAAGAGTGAGGCGGAAGGGGGCTGCAAGGCCTTAAGTACCTAGAGCTGTAGCCAGTACCTGCCACTGGCGGTGCAAGGTACTTCATGTAGTATATCCTGGTACCCCATGAGCCATCTCTGCTAGCAGCTAACCCTAGGGGCAGGCTAACAGTACCTTCCTAAAGCACCGAACAGAGCGAACAGAACGCACCACTGTTACAGACAGTTTGGCTCCAAACTTGACGTCGCGCGTGCGCAGTGATGTTATGTCAGCCGTTCAGTACCTTCCTAAACTACAATACAGCTCAACGAGCTCAGCAGCCTATTGATACGTCATACCTTCACCGCGACCAGACCTAGCTAATGGATTTAACCAGGATTGGCTAATAGATGTGACCAGGCAAGAGCAATGCCAAATTGCGAACCATCTCAGGGAGGTGGTTTGCTGGGATGGAGGTTTGAGTATGCGCGAGCTAACAGTTTTGACGAAACGGATTCGTCGCTGACGATGTTGACGTCAATCAAGCCGCATCAACACGGATATTAGCAGGGAATGTGCCAAACTGTCACCAATAGTGGTGCGTTTGGTTCGCTCTGTTATGTCGTTTAGGAAGGTACCGAAGGCCAGAGCCATCCTGACCACTGATCTCCAGGGACTGGACCATGCATCAAAGTACATAGCATTACTGGAATATCTTAATAAAGATATAGAGTATAAAGAATACATAGTATGGAGCCATAGCATCAAGGGAAAGAGGCCCACTAAAGCCCTAGCTTAAGTAGGAGGAAGCTGTGGAAACCGTCGTTGCAGTATTCTAACGATACGCCAATTTAATCTACGCAAACAGGTCCGGGGAAAAAGGTTTACATAAAAAGGCCCGGGAAAAAAAGGTTTACATAAAAAGGTCCGGGAAAAATACGTCCATTCGAAAACGATCCGGAAAAAAAGGACACGGAAAAAAGGTCAGAGTAAAAAGGTCCAGGGCAACAAGGTTCGGGAAAAAAGTAGAAGGAAAAAAGCTGCTGAAAAATAAGTTTCCTGGTGAAATTCGAATTAAGGTAACTCACCTAACCTAACCTGCCAAAAAAATAAATAAATAACAATAATAATAAAGAACGGAACACGAAAATAAATTCTAAAGTTTTTTTTTTTAATTGTGCAGTTTAGTTTTCTTAACAGAAAATTTCCCCGGACTTTTTTCCTCGAACATTTTTTCACGAACTTTTTTTCCGCCAATTGAATTCAGCATAGGTTAAGCGTAAAGTGGTCCCAAATGTCTTCTGACCAGGTGCTTCAAGTGACGTACTATCGAGTAAAATGTGTACATCGTTTGAAAGATATGATGTTCCTTTAATTAAGTAAAACCTATTGGAGAAAATTAAGCTGCGAAATCAGTTCGTAAATGGCCCCTTACTTATTTCTTCATTAGCATTAATTCATTTTTCCTCGTATTCCATTTACGTTAGCTAGTGGTATAATAATTACATCAATTTCAGACCAGTTTTATCACTACCGATCTAACCTTACGCATTGCATCAGGATTTACGCGCCTGAAATGCTAAATCATGCGTACATTCACCGTCCAGCACAATCGTGGAAAGAAAGAGGCAGACAAAAAAAATAACTTTCCTCTTTTCCGTCCGGGCAATGAGGAAAAATTACATTAGCCTGGTCAGACATATCGGGAAACCCAACTGGACTGCAAAAAAATCCTCTTAGAGAACTGGTACTTCAGAGAATTAGCTATTAGGAAACAAAAAAGGATATACGGTACGTGTAGCATCCTTCCTTTCGGGAAACACGCAGCCTACGGTGTGAAAATATAAATTGGACCGCCGTAAGAAAGGGAGTCACACAATCTCACAGTTCCGACTCGGCACGAAATGTAAGTGTAATATTCATTCACTACATAGATACTTATAACATCCTTTTAAGCGTGTAAGTTAGCTATAAGCTAACTGGAATTAGAGAGTGTTTACGCCACGACTCGCCCTTGCATTCTCGCAGTTATATGCTAGAAACAGTGGCTAGAAACCATCCGATATTTCCAACATGGCGGCGGTTTTAGCTTTGTCGACTGGTACCGAAAACAGTCAATATTTCGTGTTCAGAATTGACTAGGAAAATTTCGTCAGGAGGAATTCTTTATCTTATTGTTACATCTTACAAGACTTGAAGCATTTACTCACACGACGTCGGATTGAGCTAATCCAGGAAGCGTTGTTATCATAGCAACAACACCTTTGCCATCGCGATTCGATTCTAGCTGCGAGAATATAGAGGTGAGTCATCCCTTTAAGTAACGACTCGTATTTGCTTTCTAGTAGCTAGAATTAAATCACGACGGTAAAGATGTCGTCACCATGGTAACAACGCTACGTGAAATAGCTAAATCCGGCATCGTTTGAGTCAATGCGTGCAGTCTTATAACTCGTGACAATAAGATAATGAATTTCTCCTGACGTAACAATTTTCGTAGTTGGTACTAAACTCGCATTATGACTGTTTTCGTTGTGCGCCGGCAGAGCTAAAACCACCGACATTTTGGAATTTCAGATGATTTCTAGCTTCTAGTTGCCAGAATGCCCTTATAGAGCGATGGAGTAATAATTCCAAGCCGCTCCGGAACTATTGTTGTTTTCACTTTACTTAGGAGTATGAGGAGCAACAATTGTGAAATTTTAACTGGAGGGATGCTATAATAAATCTGCTGATGGGGAATTTTTAATTCCTGGGAAGAATGGGGGGGCACTAGTCCCCTCCAGTTACCATGTTGAAAAGGCTATGTAAATCAGTCTATTACTTTCTACTAGTTGTGTGTCTGGTTTTATTAACTTTTGCTACTAGGTTAGGAATTGTTATCTTTATACCATTTCTCGACGCCACCAGGCCGAGTGTGGTGTGTTTCGCGGCTGCGGTTACAAGGTGCAGCCCTGTGTCGACTGCTCGAAATACAAATACTCGGTGAAATGTGAGAAACAAAACTATCCCATTTAGCATTGCTAGAGTAATGCCCGAAGATTACAAATGCTGAGCATGCATGCTACAACCATGGAGGAAAGGCTACAACTCCCGCTATTGCAGTCCGCCTTTCTCAGAAGGTCATCTGGGAGAGAAGGTGCAGATTTCGCTCTCTGCCTCTAAGGCAGTTGATTTAAAATCGTTCGAGAACACGTGCGAGAACAGGTGTGGAACTAGGAGGCAAGATTCGCAATTTTTACTTTAATCCTTAGCCCGAGAAACAAAATGCGTTCCTCGCCAAAGAATTCGCAATTTTTACTTCGGTCCTTGGCCGGAGAAAAAAAAATGCGTTCGTCGCAATAAAAGACACAATTTTTACTTCAGTCAGAACAAAATGTGTTCCTCGCAAAAAAAAACAAAAAAAAAACGCAATTTTTACTTCAGACACTGCTTGAGAAACAAAATGCGTTCCTCGCAAGAAAATACGCAATTTTTACTTCAGTCCTTGGCCTGAGAAGCAAAATGCGTTCCTCGCAAAAAAATAAGAAATTTTTACTTC
>JAHWFP010128707.1:131148-157545 GCA_023313725.1 Lithobius niger | reverse complement strand
GAGAAGCAAAATGCGTTCCTCGCAAAAAAATAAGAAATTTTTACTTCCGTCTTTTGCCTGAGAAACAAAATGCGTTCCTCACAAAAAAATAAGAAATTTTTACTTCAGTCATAGGCCTGAGAAGCAAAATGCGTTCCTCGCAAAAAAAAAATACGCAATTTTTACTTCAGTCCATGGCCTAAGAAACAAAATGCGGTGCTACTGCGTTGACTACACAAGTTTTGACTATTGGCAGCACAAGTGATATTTTCACACATATTTATTAATTTATTAGATAAATAAATAGACAAAAATCGATGTAAAATAATGTAAAAATAAGTTGGAAATAAGCCACCAACGAAAATCATTCACTAGAATTAACGCAGTACATTAAGTCACCTTCATCCACTTATATTGCATGGTTCATTTACGTGACGTGACCCAGATTCGAACAGGCAAACGAGCTTCTCACCAGATCACTATACCATACTACCTGTACCGATATGGCCACTTGCTCACTACCAAAGATAACTCACTGAACCCGCTTCGACCGAATGTGCTCCGACATATCAAAAATTTGTAGACGTTTGGTCATAAGCAATGGAGAAGGAATACAATTCAATACTCATATAAGGCTCAAAGAAGGAGAAATAAATTAGAAATAGGCCAGCAGCGAAATAAGCCATTTCTCCTTCGTTGAGAGCCTTATATGAGTATTGAATTGTATTCCTTCTCCATTGCTTATGACCAAACATGTATACTGATTTTTATTCCCTCTCCACTGCCTACGACCGAGTACATTCGGTCGAACGGAGTCCTGGTCAGAGTTGTGATCTTAGTAACGGGTTCAGTGAGCAAGGGCCCCCGCGCACACATCGACCAAGCCGCGCGGCCAGGTCACTGCGGCCAATGGTCGCTGCGAGCCTGCGGTCGCTGCAGGCTGCCACAGGGCGATCATACTTGCTCCGGGCTCGTTTTTCACCACGTAATCGAGAATTATCAATGTAAAACGGACGTGGCCGCGCGGCACGTCGCCATGTTTTTGGGCCGCCACTACCACTGGCCATACAGTGCGCGGGCGCCCTTATTTCTACGCCAGTGGACAAGTGGCCATCTCGGCATGGTAGTGATCTGGAGACGGACTGGTTCGCTGGTTCGAATCCGGGTCACATCACTTGAATGAAACGTAAGTGCATGAAAGTGGCTTCCTGCACTTCGTTATCTGTAGCGTATGATTTTCGCTGGTGATTTATTGCCAACTTACTTTTATTAAGTAAACACCTACTGTAAACGGGGTAATTTTTACCGTACGTTTTACGCAAAAGTAATAATGACCGCTACTCGCCACATGGGGCAAGACTCATACGATCGGAGACTCATCCTTCATGCCACTCCTGGTAATGCAAGTGGGTAAGAATTTAACCAGCAGTGACCAGAGGCGACTGGTCAACTTCCCCAGAGGCAACTTCCCGACTGGCGGGACCAGAGGTCAGTCGGGAAGTAGGTGACCAGGTGTCACGCTTTCCTATATGTTACGATTCGCCTCAAAAGTTGAGTAGCATCAGACCCCTAAACTTTTTGATTACCCCTTTTTGACTTGCGGTGGAGGTATAAAGGGGACACTTTTACTATTACCCTTTTTGTGGTTCGTCTTTTATTTTTGTTGGGTGGTGGTGGGGGGGGGGGGGGGAGTGGGGTGGGGGTGTGTGGGGTTTTTTTTTTTTTTTTACTATATGCAAATTTTTACGCATAGATTGAGAACAATGTTGAGGAATCTGCCGTCCTTCAAGTTTGGGGCAAAATGTCATCAACAAATGTGTTTTCTTTTTCTTGAATTACTCGGGGAAAAACTGTAGGAGGGGGCCGAACAAAACTGGCTAAGGAGTATGGGGAGCACTGTTAGCTCCGTCCACATATTATCATTATCGAGGAATTTATTTAACATTATTACACGTTCAGGGCTTCAGACCGGGGGGGGGGGGGGGGAGAGATGCGCCCTCACACTCCCTTTAACCTGCCTGCGCCACTGCTGGGGCGTATTCCTCCCCTCCCATTCCTTCTCTTTATTTATTTATTTACATTTGCCAATTTTAAAAATAAATAAAACGAGGAGTCCACTTTATAACAGCTATTCCATTTCGGTCAGGAGGTTTGCAGGAGCACTGTAAACTTCCCCAGTCGGATCTGGTGCACAGGCCCAGAAGCTGAAACATGTAAGAATGATGAAGTACATACCTAATCTAACCTGAGGAATAGGAAGCCATGTTTTTTGATAACTTTAGCCATCATTCACTCTTTTTCTCCAATTATTTTTGTAAAAATTACTGTACATTGCAATTTGGCTGCAGATTTGACGCCTGTAATAACCAGCCTAGACCATGAACCACTAGAACTAGAGCCACTAGAGCCACTAGAACTAGAGGCTAGTTGGTAATGCACGAACTGCCCCCCCCCCCCCTCCCCCCTTTCAGATATTCCGAAGCATGTAGTCCATTTCGGGTTATTAGAGGGCTTGTCAGAGCACTTTGTGTACGAAAATCACTATAGCAACCAAATGAAAAAAAAAAGACTAAAATTGCAGGGCCTGCACCTGCTTAATTTTAGTTTTTATTGCCTAACCGAAAATATAAATTACTTATTTTTATGCGGTTTCCCTCCTTTTGAGCTTTTAATTTCCTAGAATAGTTGAAAGTTGGCTTCCCAGCCGGGTTTGTACTACTGAGCATGCGCAAGGATGGACTGGCTACATAAACTCGGCGCAGCCGTCCGATGGCATAATTTCTCCGCACCCAGAAGCGAGACAATGGAGGGGAGGCCTGGGTGGGAGTTAAGGTAATGTATATTTTCGGTTAGACAGTAAAAACTAAAATTAAGCAGGTGCAGGCTCTGCAATTTTAGTCTTTTTATAGCCGACGAAAATATACATTACCTATTTTTATAGTGGCTTTTGTAACCCAGAGAAGCGGTAGGTTCACTGTCCCCTCTTGTACAAGCCGGCATCCCCGGGAACTAGTCCCTGGTGAAGACAACCCTGAATCCTAGGCCAATAATCACTGAGTTGGAGTAACACTGAGCGGATCAGAGGCGGTCCGCCGTGTCAGGAAGTAGTATCCTTCAGTGAGACCAGGCATTGCGGTAATAATGGTCAAAATTAGTAATAATGGTTAAAGAAGCAGAAGTGAGTACCGCAGCAGGGGTCTTTAACACCGTGGGGTACAAAGTAAAGAATCAGAAGTTAATTACCGAAAACTCCTACCTTGTTGGGAGGACGATGACATTCTGGAAGGCGGATCGACGGAACAGACGTTCTCCGCAGGATGGTAGCTATTGGCAGATCGGACACACTCAGGACGAATAATGTTCGTAGCAGGAAAACAATTGAAGAGGCGGATCGTAGCGGATGCGAAGAACGGATGATGAACATACGATTGTGGTAAAAGAAGGAAAGCGTGCATCAAGGGTTGTGGCAACAAAAGGCAAGCTGATCTGGAACTGAAAAGTCTAATGAGGAAGTCCTTTCTTGCACTGGTGAGTGTGTCTCTCCCCCATTTTTTTTGAATGAAGATATAGTAGAAAAGGAAGGGAGATTCATGAACGTCTCCCCTAAAGAGAGGTAAGTGAAAGGAAAGTCCTAAAGGGAAGAATGGCGCAGGATCTTGATTGCCCCGTCTGCGGACGGAAGGCGGATGAAGGAGGACCCCTACTAAAGATTTTGAATCCAAATGTTCCGTCCCAAGTGGGGGACAGACGGTAGAACTGGAAAGTCTACTGAGGAAATCCTTTCTTGCACTGGTGATTGTGTCTCTCCCCCCCCCCCTTTTTTTTTTTTAAATGAAGATATAGTAGAAAAGGAAGGGAGGATCGTGAATGTCTCGTCCCCTAAAGAGAGGTAAGTGAAAGGAAGGTCCTATTGAAAAGATTGGCGAGGATCGTGATTGTACTGTCTTCGGATGGGAGGTGGATGAAGCAGGAACCTCACCGAAAGGTTTTGAAGCAGTCTAATTTTGAAGGTTAAAATCCTGGAGAGTACTTATGAAGGGAGAACACGTAATCCCAAAGAGACACCGGAAGCCTTGCCAGGACAGGGTGTACATGCCATGACGTCTGTGGATGATGATGAGGTAGGGGTGTTTCCATGGTACACGGGAACGAAACTTGGTGCATTGTCATATTGCCATACGGTATATGAGGTAATTTTGTGGAACTGACTGGTGGCGAGAGCATCCTGCCAGAGTGAGACTGGAGAGGAGGAGACCACTGTGGGAGGAGCGTTGTCGGGAGTAAGATATCCACAGGACGTAGCAGATGGGTCTCGTAGTGGAAACGGCAGTGGTGATGGAGCTTCCCGATAAACCTGAAGGATCAGGGGACAGGCAGGTGCAGTTGCAGAAGCAGGGTGTAGCGGCGGCTGAGTGGGAGCGGATGATGGAGCGAGCCTAAGACATCGGGTGAGAGAGCGCGCACAGTAATAGGCTCTCCATGGGGAAAAAGCGGGGATTGGAGACACCCAAGCATTACATGCACATAGTAATGCGTAATTAATACGTAGGGATCGGTAGCATTGATTGACGAGCTCGAGTTCATTGGAATGGGCAATGTTCGAAGCACGCAGGAGATTGTTTTCGGACCGTAGTGCCTCCGCTTCTGCAGCCGTTTCGTGAAGAGCTGATGTTGCGAACTGGGCGGACCGAAGGGTGTTGAGTTCCGTCTTGAATCCGTCAAGACAGTTGTTAAGAAAACGTAAATTAAAGTCAAGGTTTTCTTGTTCTCTGGCAGAGAGTTGTAGGCCCCATGTAATGGCAGAGCGGATCACTGCAAAAGTTGAGAACGGAGTCGGACGTGAGGGGGACGGCGCACTAGTCGGGGAAAACACTTGAAAATTCTGGGCAGGCGATTGAACACGGACGGGGGTGGACGACAACGGAGGATGTGGCTTTTGAGAGGATGGTGGTGATTGTGAAGTTGAGGACGGCATCTTGCTAGAAGCGAGACGATGTCGCGCAATCTTGATTCTTGCCGTGAATTTTACTCCGGACGTACCGTCAACCGCGGGGATCACCTCCGTAGCTGAAAGAGTAGACCGTTTAGGAGGATGAACGGGTGGCAGTGGACGGGGAGCAGCACGTTTGGACGCTTTCTTTAAAGGCAAAGGAGTAGTCGTAGTTAGAGGTTGTGTTTGAGAAAGATTTTTCTGTTCCTCGCATTTACGGGCCGCACGTAGCATCCTTTGCCGGGACTGGAGTTGTTTTTTGCGAATGAGCATCCAGCGGCTTGGTGAGATAGCAACACAAACTCGCCAGTTGCGATCTAGTCCATTACGCTGCCTGTGCCGTTGGCAGCAGGGATGTGGGTCGAAATGGAATGCGGTGGATTTTCTAGCAAAACCTAAGCATTTACACGCTGCTGAAGAAGGAACATTGATTTCTTTCTAGTTTGCAGCATCCTGTGGTGGTGTTGTTCCAATACGAGGAACGGGATCTTCGGATGAAGAGTCGGACATGTTGTGCGCTGGGGAGGACGTAGGAGAAAACCGCTGGGCATGCGAATTTGAAAAGCGAGGCGGACGATAAAAGTGGCGTCTGGTGGTGGAACCTATAGACTCAGCATGGCCTGCGTACGCAACACTGAGTAGCAGACAGGGTGTAAGCAGCGTCTAAGGCAGGAACCTGTTACATGTCTCATGGAGTTGTGTGTGGATGGGATGGCGGACGAAGCCAGGTGCTGATATGATGGTATTCCTTTTTACCCTCCCCCTTTTTTCGCTAGTGTCTTGCAAACAGTAATCGGGGAATCGATGCTGTTGTTGTTGTTTGTTTTTTTTTTGTATAAAAGCTACGCAGGCGGACTTAGAAAGAGTGATGAAGAACGAGCGCTCCTTATAACGGATGGAGGACAGAGATGCTGAGATAGACGAGGATCGACGGGTGTCTTGCCAAGTTAATGGTGATGCTATTGCTTGACGTAGGGTATGCTTGACGTAGGGTATCCTTCGATGTTGTGTCAATGACCGAGGGTGGCACGGGCTGTCCTAAAAGGGGATGGAGACAGGACGAAAGAGTTGAGTGAGAATAGACCTATGAGGGATCGTGGTATAATGAATGCGGATGGTGAGCGGCGGAGGTGGATCGTAGTTGGAATCCGACAGGACATTGCTTAGCATGAATCTTGGATGGATCAAGTCCGCACTAGGTGTGAACATTATCCCGTAGTACCTCGAATTCCGAGGTTTTGGAATAGTTTGTTATATTCTGGTTTGTTGTCGTTGTTGTTTTTTTTTATTATTTAAAAGAAAGGAACGGGATTGAGTGTGCTTCCACGGAAGAGTGTGGTGGATCACGACATGTGAGAGTCTTCTGGAGGATACGGACCGTGAGGCGGAGTAACGACTGAGACTGATATGCAGGAAATACTGCGAGAGTGAGTGAAGGTAACAGAGCAGAACGGACTGATGGACGTGTGTATTCCTAGTCTCTCTTTTGGTGTCAGGGCAGTGATTCCTGGGATCGAAATTTTCCGGGAACGAAGGACCGGTGGAGACATCGAAAGAGGTAAGAAGTCTGGTGCCTGTTGTCCTAGAATGGTGTAATGGATGTCAAAGTTGGGAGAAGCTGGCAGCTCTTCACAAAGCAGGTCCACAGGAACAGGTGAAGAGGGCGCAGGAGGATCGTGACACATTAAATTGTCGAGAGAGGATGAGCACGCAGGCGAAAGGACAGGGACGCAGAAGCGACGTTGAAAGGTTGGAAAAGGAACAAGCAGACGGATGGAGTCTGGCGGATGAAGGCAGGCGAAGGCTGGCTTGTTGATCCGAGGGGAACAGCGAAAGCTGGTGAGGGTAAGGACGGAGGCGGATGGCAATGTGCACGTCCGAGGATCGTAAGACCAGCAGACGAAGAGGATGAATGACTAGAGGATGGTGCCTGCTAGATGTATGGGACGCGACCTAAGGATACTACTTAAGAAAGGAATGAGGTTATTAACGCCAGGAAAATAGCGGAGGGTGGGTTGAGTGGCTGTCGAACAGTGAGGACCGCTGAGTAGGGGCGCGTCCGGACCGACGATGTGTCACCGTAGGAGGTGGAAGTATCCTGATCCTAGGGGAGGACTAAGTGGCCCTTCAGCCTGCGGATCCAAGGATTGCAGAAAGGATGGCCGGGAGCCTCAACCGGTAGTATCTTGGAAGACATCCTGCTGGAGCGGATGAGGGCGGATCGTGGAGAGGACGAGGATGGCTGGTCCAGAGGACCATCGGATGTAGAAGAGGGTGGAGCTTAAGGCGATCATGCTGTATTGAGCGCCCTTGGAGAAATGATGCCATCGGACGGCTGCGCCGAGTTTATAGAGCCAACCCATCCTAGCGCATGTGCAGTAGTAGAAGTCCGGCTGGGAAACCAACTTTCAAGTTTTCTAGGGAATTAAAGCTCAAAAGGAAGGAAACGATATAAACATAGGTAATGTATATCTTCGTCGGCTATAAAAAGAGCGTTTGCGCGAATTAAGGGTTGCATCCTCTTTTTTTTTTTTGCTTCGCTATCTTTTATTTTGCTTTTTTTCTTATTTGTATTGCGCAGATTATAACAATGAACGAAAGCAAAAAAAAAGGACGAAACCAACGCAAAAAAGTTGTAAAACGATTTTGTGGTTCCAGGCTTGCTTTTACGTAAAAGATGTATATCACCTTTACTTTGCAGAATTGTGTGCTGAACATTTTTGTTTCACGTTATGCTTTTGATTTGTTGACGGTTAAGGAGTCATAGCGAAAAGACAGTTTTGGGGAGATTAAGTCACCCCCCCCCCTCCCTCCCAGGAGGTTTTGAACTTGCTATCATAGCTTTTTTCCCCAGTTACCTATCATGTGCATCCATACCAATTTTAATGACTTCACACAAAGTGAACATTTTTTTTTCAATTTGGGACACTATTATTTCCATTACGGTATATACTACGTATTAAACATGATTCAGCAGTACCACTTCCGGTAGTTACTTCCGGTAATGTTAGGTATCAATGGAAAGGAAATTTCAAGACGAACAATAAAGGAAGGTGTATAATTTTGCTAATGTGAAAGAGAATTCAGTATTTCACTAAACAACAGTGAAAATGTCGAATTCGGAAATGGCGTCTTTCCAACAATCATTTTTTGGTGGACTTTTAACATGTTATTCATGACAGTTTTATAGGACGAATGCCGTTGGCTTCATCTTTGTAGTAATTATTTCAAGGTTTGACCAATTTTTTCGCTATTGTCAGGCGCCTATTTGTGCACCTCTCGTCTGCTCACGAGCTACGTAAACCAACCCATTTTCAGCATTTTTTGTGGCCTGGGAAGCTTTAAAAAAAAACCCATTTTGCAATTTTTTCTTTATTGCAACTAATGCCGTATTTGTTCATTTATGTAACATTTGACCGTTATTGTCGGACGTGGGGGAGAGGAGGGAAGCGCCACTTCAAGTTCTATGATATTCCTAATACACGATTTTTTCGTGTTTTCTTTTAGCGTATCTATATACTTATTTGCCTTAAAGTAGGGGAATAAGTAGGGGAAAGGGGAATAAGACGCTAACTGACGGGGGAGGGGGGCGGACAGACCAAACAATGGGGGAGTGGGGAGCGGAGTTGCAGGGGGTTCGGGGGAATACGAGGGCATTTTCAGTCATGCTACCCAGTATAGTATTTCGCTCGCGCATGCGCAGATGATCTGCGCGGGTACAGCTTGTTTCTAATTAACAGGCCTCGCAGGTTCAAATATAGGTTCAAACTTAGGTTCAAATATAGGTTGCAAAATAAAATGTAGTATAGGTTTATAATTAGACCAGTTACCAACAAATCCATGGTCCTTTTTTCCCCCATATACATGATATTTCTTCTTTAACTACGTTTGACTTTAACTTAACGCAAAATAAACTTACTGCTTGGTACTTTTTCAACGTTTTCAAAAGAATTCGTTTTTGTTTTTCCATTTATGCGTTTCACCGGGGGCGGCCCCGCCGGCCCCCGGAGTCATGGGGGGCGGGTCATAGATTTTTTGGGTCCCCTCGAGAGGGTCATACATATTTTTAGGCCCTGGCAAGGGGATCACAAAATGACACTTAGCCAAACTGAATGAAAAGTTATTTTTGGACCTCAAAAATAACACTTCCAACAGCAAAAATTTCTAAAAACCTCTTAGCGTCTGGGGGGACCTCCCCCGCCGATTTGAGTGTTTTTAAAGCTGTCAGTATAATACTACCTGGTGTCGTTTGTTCAGTAAACTTTCTATAAAAGCCTTGCTTCCGGCTTCTGTCCTTTAAGCGGCCACTGTGTGAGGAATGACGACACACTAGTAAACTGTACATTCATCATTTCAAACTATACGTAACTCTATACATGCAATGGATTTACAAAATATGAGGCACTTTTCCCTTAAAACTGGTAGTAACTTGTCGGTGCAGAAAGTTACTCTTTTAATTTGATATCAGGAAATCATCTGCAGACGGTCTCAACAGGCATACGAAAAGCCTACCTTTTTTTTTAAGGAGGGGGAAGTCACATTATTTTTGGACCTTGATTCCAGATTTCAGGTTCCGGATTTTTTTGATGATCTTGAGGAGGCGAGGGGCATCGAAGAATTGGTTGTCACATTTTCATTTCCTACGGGGCCCCCCCCCCCCCCCTCATACACACCGACCGACCCCTTACAGGTTATTTTTATGAAAAGTAGTTCCAACATTTTATTACAGGTTTTTTCCCTGCTGTAACTAAATTTTGAGAACATTTGTACATGTATACATATACTGTTTCAGATAATCCTTTGTCTTCATCATGAAAATCGTGGCTATTGTTGCTGTGTGGTGCGCCATAATTTCCATCAGCCAAGCCGGTTTCATGGGTGACATTGACCTGGGCTGTACCGTTAGCTGTGGTATATGGAATGGGTGTCGGGCCATGAACATCAAAGACCTGAGTAAATGTGGACCACAGCCTCCCGACTGCATCTGCGACAGGTTTGCTGGCAGCCTTGGCAAGTGAGAGACTCGAGTAATGACTGTCAAATAATGACCAATTTTAAGACCGATTTATTGATAATTTTAATGTTTTGTTTTGTGCCAAGATAATCTATGTACCTACTTACATTTTCTAGTCGAATTGACCTTTGTTGGCCATTAAATATCTTAAAGCATCCAAGTTTTGTTGTCAAGTTCACTGACGTAAAGTTGGGTATACATGTATGAATGGTGTTGATGTCACATTAAATACATAAAATTAATACAGATGCAAACCTGTTTCCGTTGTCTTTTGGACTTATTAGACTGCCTCAGCGGGAACAGAAACCTCGACCTTTGTGGCCAAAAGCCAAAGTCCAACCGCTAAGCCATACTAGCATGGACATTGGCAGCATTAAAAGGAAATTCCTCTTAGCGCCATTTTTCTCGATCCTCCACATCAAGTACGACCCCAAAGGTCTATTTCCTTACCGTTAGTCAATCCCTTGGTAAAAATCCGTTTTAAAATGTGGCGTCTAGGAGATTTTTGTTGAATGATTGTTAACTATGATCCTTTGCGCGCTTACAATTACCATGACGTTTCATCTCTGTGTGTGCATGTACTAATTGAACAATAATTACTATGAGATCAAAAATCTAAAAGACTAATGCGGTAAAAATTACAATGAATTATTCCAGTAGATCGCCGAAGCAAAATTATAAGACACTCAGCCTAGAAAATTATAAATTGTGATGTTAAAATACGAGAATCATTCCGGTTTGTGACGCCACAATTAATGTATTCATTCTGGTTCGTCTGTTAGCGCAATGCCGACTGAGACATAGCTGCGTTCTTCGCTGCGAGGAACGCAGCTACCATCTCAGTTGACCTTGGCGATGATATATGAGCGGAAGGCGATCAGCGCGTGGCTGTTGTAAGGCAGGGCGGGTGTCCCTTTAACACGCATTCATGTACATAGTCCATGTCAATACTGCTTGGCCCTAGGACTTTAGCATTTGGTCTCAACGGTCGCGGTCAAGAATGTAGAGCTCAAAAGACTAAACAATTTTGGGTGTCAGGTTGTGACCTACTTTACAGTAGTTTTATGTGCCAATTTAGGCCCCCAGTTTTGAATTTAGGGTCCGTTACCTCCTGGGACCGGATGCCTTGCACCCAGCTTAATTGCGGCACTGCAAGCTGCATCTGTATTTATTTATAACTGATCGAGCCTATTTGGCTTTCCGTTCTGTTTACGGTATCACGGTTCGCAGTGATATTCGAAATGAAGCGCAGTAAATCATGCAAACAATCCTCCATGGCGTGGCGTTTGTTTGTCTGTCATTTTATGGTCGCTTTGTCTCTCTTTGATGAATTTTGCTCCGATCGCTCACTCAGCGTCATCTCACTAGGTTGGCATTCTACACCAAAAATGAGCAAGCAAATGTCTTTAGTATTTTTACCCCTTATGCTTCATTCAGCTCATAAACAAGCTATAAAACGTTCGCTACTGTCCCTCAATCAGCGAACCACCTGACACGGGACGACCACAAACCCTTTCTTGCTTGCTATAGGAAAGAGAACTGCTGCGTAATTAACTGTTTGTCACAAATATTTTATCTAATCTTACTAAGCAGACATTTAGTGAATGAGTAAGGAGGTTTTAACTGCCCAAAGATAAGCTTATTGGACCTATAAAAACTATCGTTCTGGCATCGCTATCGCCAGACAGATAATAAAACGAGCTGAAGTTGGAACTGGGACGTCACGAGACGGAAGCTTCATTTGAAATTTCCCCAGTTAACAACGCATAAGTTACTAGACTTCGTACGATCGAGCGCACCCAACCAAAGGGACCATGAGGCGAGCATACAGGATCACGCGTATATCGCAAACTCCACCGCGTGGTATCGTATTTATCCACTTCGTGTCATTGTTAGGTCGTATTAACAATCAGCTGAAACCTGTTTATTTATTTATTTATTTATTTATATACTACGAGAGCCGAAAGGATTTACACATTCCGTACGCTCTACTCTAATTACGGTACTTACTACAACTGCAAGTATACCGAAAAACCACACTGACCACATTGCATTCAGTTTAAAATTTAGTTATACTAATGTATCCAGACACACGCTAGTATGTCGCCGCCAAGTAGATCAGATTTAATTGTTGCTAGAGCTTAATGAAGAGCAGATAGCGGCTCATTAGCAGACTGTCTTTTAACTGAAACATAGTTATATACCTGATTACAGCCTTTTGGTGTAAATTCCCAATGCCGTAAGAAATCTTTGGAAATCGTTGGATTCAGGTGTCTTGGCTCCAGTAACGAAGAAAACTACAACGTGTGGGTACGTGTCCTTTATGGAAAAAAGTACATTCAATAACGTTGATTTCTGTTGCTGGCTACTAGCTGGACAGGGCTTCCATGTCAATTCTCACGGTATGAAGGAAGACACGTCAACAGCTCATGAGGGAAAGTTCGCAATCTAAATTCTGGCACACAGGTAAAGAGCAGTACGGGGGACTGCCTTTTTCTAACATGGGGGTTTCAGCTAGAAGCACGTGGCCCTGAAGTGGCCCGTAAATGCAAAATTATTGTTGTGACCATTGTTTGTATTGTCACCCAACAGTCTATTTTAACACGCTATGTGTTATGCGCGCATCGTTTCAGTACATGTCCGAATGCACTGTTGCTGCTCAGTGTGTAAAGCTGATGAGAGAGTGGCCTACTTCCTGTTACACTGTTTCCACTTTGATGTACAGTACATAACATCGTGCGAAGGTCTGCATCTAGATCGCTTATGCTTCCCCAATTAGTACACTCCTGGATGCTTTCCGACAGAGGCGAGAAGATGGGGTTCGCCTGCGCACAGTTGCTCATTTTTGCATGCTGACAGGAGTTCGTCTGTAGGTTCGAGTCGTCCGTGCGTCGTTCCCGCTTGCTTCTTGTGGCATCAGCAGTGTATAGTGATGTGTTTGTCAGAATGGTTTGGGGATAGAGATAAATGGAGATAGAGATGGACAAATCGGCTTGAAGGTCAGTGAGCAGTAGAGTAAGTACAGTGTTGTACATGTATTGTGGGTTGCTGTTTTCGGTGATTAGTTGCAGGGTTGTTACGATTATAATCAAGTGATTATAATCATTGATTATAACCATTTGATTAAAATTGAAATTCAGCTCATTACAATAAAGGACCAGGTTGACACAAAACTGTTGATACAAGTACGAAAGAACTTAAATAACACAAAATAAAATACACTGCTGTTGACTCTTCCGAAGTCAGGAACGTATGCCTTCTACTTTTTTGGCCTGATCCATACAAAATTATGCAACCGATTAGGCGCATTAGGCGCATAAGTATAAAATGAATGTCAACATTCAAACCCTTAAATCCAGGAAAAAAAACTAAAGGACTTTGAAACTAGCAACTGTAGCTGATGTGACTGTGTTCATTTAATCATCCCATGTGTGAGGAATGTGCCATTGTGCCACAACACCTCCCTACACCGACTTTTCTAAATCCTAGCTGTACCCCCGGCGTAACATACGCCGGTCTAGCCATTTCCCGCATACCTGAGCGAAAATACTTTAGTGGTTAGTATGGAATGAAAAGGGTGCCGACTGCCCCCTTCTTCCTCCTTCAAACTCCCCTGAGGCCTACCCAGTTGTATGGTCTGATTGCATGCCTCCCCCCCCCCCCTCGTAACCCCTTTCTCGCTCCCCCTCCACAGGCCACACCCGTTTGTTTGGCATTGTCGGTCGCTCGCCCTCTTTCATTATAGTGCATAATGATGAAATTGTTTGCCTAACCTAAGCAATAGCCGTGTATATATATGATTGAAGTCCTCTCTCCAGCAAAGCTAAAACTATTAATTTCTCCGTTTCTATTCAATATATTTCGACCAAACTTGGCCAGATAGTAGATAGCAACTTTTCCAAACTTTACACCAACTTTTATGCAATTCCGTGCAAGAGTAAACGTAGGAAGCCACACGTAAATTTGAAAACTATTCACTCCTTGTTGTTGTTGTTCTTCTTCTTCTTGGCTGACACGGTTTCAGAACAAACTACTTTACCTACCTAAAATCTGAAACTTGATCTGAGCCAGAAATTTCCCTGGGCTTCAACTTTACAGGGACCGCTTTTTCAATTGGTCGACCCATTCCGGAGTTACGGGACCCTAAACGATCATTTTGATTGTTTTACATTGTTTTAACCATTGTATTTAGAGAACAATGCCACTCAGCAAACTTCCAGATCCATTCTTCGTGCATGCAACAATCGACTGCATGGATAAACGTTTACAGTGCGACACCATAGCCGTAAAAAAGGTGTACACGGATTACAAACAAAAACGTCAAGTGTGCCGTAAAAAAAGGGGTTATATAATTGAAGTTTCATTTTACTTGTTAAAATGTACACGGAAAAAAATTGGTGATTTTTAATTGAAATAACCAAATGTACAATTCAGAAAATTGCATCTGTTTAAGTGCTGTTGTGCTTTACGAATCATATATTTAAAACGTAAAGCACAACAGCACTTAAACAGATGCAATTTTCTGAATTGTACATTTGATTATTTCAATTATTTCAGGTGGTCATCGTGGCTGAGCGGTGAGAGAGCTCAGCCTGGTTGCTGGAGGCTTGCGGATCTGTTCGAACCCTTGGAAAGGGGATCTTGGCAAAGTCCCCGCCAGAACTGCTGGCCAGGGTAGCGTGAGAGGCCACCATGCTCCTTCAGCTGCTATGGGATGTATTCTGGCTAATTCTGGACAATCTTTCGGCCCCGACGATGATCGGAGGTTTCCCGGATCGAATCCCCTTTACCAGATAATTCTTTAAAAATCTGGTAACGTTCAAAATTCAGCCGGTTCAGCCGTACAAGCATTAATTGCTTCGGCTGACTTAAGGCTCGTCAAAATTTCTTTAAAAAAAATATCAAAAAAAAATTAAAAATCACCAATTTTTATCCTTGTACATTTTAACAAGTAAAATGAAACTTCAATCATATAACCCCTTTTTTTACGGCACACTTGACGTTGTTGTTTGTATTATATATGTAGATTATTACTGAGGTCTATAGGTAATGGCATTTTGACAGAAATAGAGCAAACTCTACAAACTTTAACTAGGCCTATGTCATAATTATTGTTGTAATCTAACATGTTATTAAAATCTGTTTATAATCAAAATAATCCGATTAATTCGATTATTTTAAAATAATCATGATGATTTCCAACCCTGGTTTGTTGCAAGATGTAGAGTGCATGGTCTAGGGTCCAGGCTCTGTATTTCAATGAATCGCCAGACAAAAACAACAAATCCAACTAAGAGACTGGGAGTCTTTCATTGCAAGAAAATTTGAAAACAAAATGCAGATCGTGAGCACAGAGTCCAATAAAGTAGGACAAAAACTAATTTTTTTTTAAGACTTATGTTTTGGTAATGCGCCAAGTTTGCCGGTTAATATAGACACACGCTAGTGTGGTGCCGCCAAGTAGACGATCGGCCAAGTAGAAGAGATTAATTGTGATTGAGTAAGTAATTCCCAGCTTCACTGCTTAATGAACATTAACCTCGAGAGGAACAACTTAAGAGGATGAGCTGGTTGAGTGAGTGAAGCAAACGAAAATCAGCGTTTGTTAGCCAGTATTCTCGAAAATGGCATTGAACAAACTGAAGCATGTGAATGAAGCATGGACATATAATAAACCAAACCGTATGTCAATTTGGCTGATGTAACGGCTAATTGGGCAATGGCAAATGTCAAAATTGTGAATAAGAAAATTTATAGACATAAAACCCCTCCATAAAAAAAAAGTAGAGGTGATGATAAGACCGTGTGATCTTGTGTACATTTACAGTCCTATAAAAGTTGTGATATCCACCCAAAACCAAAACTGGTATAAGAGAAGCCGCCAAGTTTCCCAAAAGTGTCGGCCTTTGAAAGTAGTGATACGTTCAACCCGGGAAAGGCCGCCAAGGTTAAAATTATGAGCCAAGTTAATCGCACCCAATGTAAACTTGAAGATTGCTACCGCAAGTAGTTAGATTAACCTTGGCGGCCTTTCCCTGGTTGAATGATATCACTACTTTCAAAGGCCAATCCTTTTTTGGAAACTTGGCGGCTTCTCTTATACAGTTTTGGTTTTGGGTGTATAAAGAATACACTCTACTAAATGACATGATACTAAACTTTAGACTAAAGTTTGTATTTTGATTTGCAAAATCTTTTTTGATACACGGCTGTTAAAAGTTTGACGAAAAATAAAAATAACACCTCCAGCTCGCACGGTCGATTTTTGCTGATAATCTCCTGTTAAACAAAGTACTTTTTTCTATTTTATTTACCCTTAACAGGTAAGATGAAACACCGACTGAAGGGGCGCGCTACTACATAAATCTAGATTTCTGTAAACCTAAAGAGCAAGAGATCATGAAACTCCGAGTGTGGCGCTAGTAACGCGTGCGCTAGTACCACGACACCATACAATTAATCCAAAACAATAAATGTATGAAGCGTAGCAAACACGATACTTATCATGCCCAATCTAAAAAAAAATCCTTAAATTCAGCAAAAAAAGTGATATCTGTAAGGATTGGTGTTAACATAACAGTACTTTTAGGTGACATCTGGGTCCTTGCTCAGCGTTGCTTATACCTATTTTAGTCACGCTTTACCATTGTTTTCGTTTTTATTGGCTGGAGCTTACACCGTGACCTCTTTTTACGCTAATATCACTGTATTTTACTAAATAGACACAGATGCTAACCTGGAAATAATTATGTTTTTTTTCTTTTTTTCTGTAAACCCTTGCCTTTACAGCAATGAACCAGCGAGCAATGGTTTAGCACTTGTGTGGAGCACTCATGGCTGCCGAAGGTGGTACTGAATGTCACCATCAACCCACTTCCTAAGAACAGGACAGGAAATTTGACTGACAGCAACAACTACAGGCCCATTGCGTTGGCGACCATTCTCTCCCTAGCACTGGAGAAACTCCTCATGATCAGACTTGAACGTTTTTTGAAGAGTTCTGACAACCAATTTGGCTTCAAACCTTATAAGCACAGCACTGAACAGGCTGTTCATGTCCTTAAGGAAACCAACCGCCACTATCGTTCTGAAGATAGCCCAGTTTTGTGTGTCTTCTGGTTGCTAGCAAGGCAGTTAAATGGTGGGTCCTGTTTGGGAAACTGCTGGTTCCACAGTGGGCCATTCGGATGCTGACAAATTGGTACGCCGGACAAGAGATGTCCGTTCGTTGGAACGGTTGCGTTTCTGCGGAGTTTCACGTTTGCAATGGTGTTAGACAAGACAAGATAGTATTCTTTCCCCTGCTTTGTTCGGAGTGTACATGAATTATTTTAGTACACTTGTTGAGAAAGGAATTGGCTGTCACGTTGGAGGCATTTGTGTGAACAATCTGTGTTATTCCGATGATCTTGCTTTTCTGTGCCCCTCGGCAAATCCCTTCCAATGCTGCTGAATAATTTGTGAACAAGTTGTGGCTCAGCTGGATTTGTGCTTTAACCCTGAGAAAACAGGTTGCCTGGAGGTCATACCCAAAATTCGTGGATGGAAGAACTTTACCCCACCAATGACCTTCCTTGCTGGCAAGTCAGTGAAGTTCGTTCAAGGTGCTAGTAATCTGGGGCACCATCATCTGTGAGGATGTGCGAGATAACGCTGATATTCGCCGGCAGTGGCGTGCATTGTGCATTGCGGAGAATACACTTAAAGCGAAGTTTGGTACATGCGACAGATTCGGGAAGAACCGCCTGCTGAAAGCCTACTTGTGCCAATCTGTACACGTTTAGCTTGTGGATCGACTATAAGAAGGCTAGCATGAACAGGCTTCGTGTTTGCTTTAACCCTGTCAGACTGGTCCATGGTCGACCAATTTGGACTAGCGCCAGCCAATTGCTGGTGGAAAACGATCTTTCGTCGGCCACTGCTACCAGGAAGAAGGCAGTTTGGGGATTCCGCTCAGGGATCCTGAAGTCTCTTCCACACGGTCACTGACTTTGTCAGTCAAAGAGGAGATACCATGAATGTGTGGCATTCGGTGTTGATGGTGACACAGTGAAGTTGACGGCGTGTACCAGCATTTTTGTTTTTTTGCTTGGGCTGCTTTTTGTTGAATTGTTGATTTGTTTATGCGGCGTAAGCTAGTAAACCTACTTTTGTACTTGTATGTGTTAACACTGATTGGGAAATAAAGAAATAAATAACAAAGATGATGAACGCGACAACAAGGGCGTAGTACGCAATTAGGACACTGGGGCGCGTGACCCCACCCCCTTTTACCACAAATGCCCTTTTTTAAAAACCCTACATGACCTTTTTTTTTCCTTGCCCCGTGTTTCCTCATCAGGGGGTAGGGAACAACAAAACGGCAACGAAACGGGGAACAACAAAGTACAAAAGCGGCAAGCAACCCCAAAAACAGGGTACTTACAAAATGTGTCCAATTGCCCCTTTTCTTCAAGTGTACCCCCCCCCCCCGACCCCCTGCGTATGCGTATGCCCCTGCACACAACGACAGAGGCTAAACAAGCAGTGGCAGCTTAAGGGCTGCCCCTGCTACATTAGTATACAATTTATTGAATTTTGTATACTTTATTGCATCGCAGAAGGTGCTACTTGCCAGCCATTCTGTGGAGGCTTTGACGTTTTGGGTAAAAGTTATACGTCCGCCATGCATTAAGTGAGAAAGTGAAAGGGGAAAGTAGTAAGTGCACCATCCTTGCACTCTGTCACTGAAATTAGCGAGTCAATTGCGGAGGAGGGGGAAGGCAAGGGATTACATTGGCGAAATTACCGTGTGTCGACAATGGGTAAGGGGTACCAACTGAGTCACCAAAACGTGGCTGGGGGGGGGGGGGGGGGGCCCACCAAAATTCCAGCTTGCTCGGGATAAAATTTTTTCTTTGGCCGCCCCCGAAAATTAGGATACTAATAGAGTGACGGAACTTGGCAGTCCTCATTTGCCTGTTGGTCTTGGGCAGAGCTTACCTCCTGGCGCTGTTACCCGATGGGCCTTGCTTCGCCCCATCCCCATCCCCATCGTCTTGGCGTTTATCAACTTGACCCTTTAGGCTTGTCTTGCGTCTGATGTCCTTGTGCCGTCAGGTTATTTAATACTGGCACTTCCCGCTACACTGGGCCCCTGGGGGCGACCTGTGGAATATTGTGGCCACTTTCATTACGTAAGAATTTGTTATGCTATGTAAAAGATTCTGTATAAAATTGTGCGAAAGACTTCCCACGTATGCGTGAACCTAAATTCTCGTGCTAGGCTTTCCTTCTGTTTTTTTTTCCGTTCTCTACTTTTACTCGACCGAAGGTCCTACCGCTGACCCATGCTGATGTGGCCGATATTGGCCGTGTCAGTATGGCTCAGCGGTAGGACCTCGGACTTTGGTTTCAAAGGTTGGGGTTCGATTCCCCGCTCAGGTAGTCTGACATTTAAGTTCAAAAGGCAACATAAATAGTTCGCATCTGTATTTCTTTGACTCGTCCAACACGGACCAAATTAGCCAAGGCAAGAAAAGACCAAAAGGTTTTTAGTCGAACATTCTGTCAACATCAACCACCGAATTGTTATAAGCCGTGGCAATTCTTTTGGCTTCCTTTTATCTAACCATGCCGTAGTAAAATAAACGCCATAGGTGAGCTTATCAAGACTCGTCAAATTCTGTCTGGTGAAGTAATTTTGCCTGTCAACCAATTTTTCAACAGTCGACTGTCGTACAAACCAGAGGATACAGCATGAAGTTGGACAGTCTTGCTTCATTGTGAGAGCCATTAATTCTTGCAATGCACTCTCAGAACGTGTTGTGACAGCACCTTCAACCAGTAGTCGGAAGAGACAATGCGATCTGACTCAGTGTTAAAGTGTTTTTGTTGAATGTTTTGTCGTGAACCGGTTACATAAGCTTGCTTTCTTCCGGTATTACTGTAATTTAGTTTAATTTAATTTAATCGATTTCCAGCCTGGACGTACGTTTTATTTCCGTTCTCTTCAAATTTAACCAGAAGTTCAACGTATGAGGTTCAGCAGCCAAATTCATCATCTAGTCGCACTACTACATAAATACAGATGTACACCTCTATGCATCCTGTAAACCAAACTACTATTTTCAGTTTTAATAATTGTGAACCACCCACTCAGCGGGGAGCATATGGACCACACATGCACGTATGGAGCTCGGCTTCCAAACTTCTCCAGCTCGTCTGGCTTGCTAACCTTAGAACATAGTACGATGCCGGAAGGTTTTCACCGTGTCATATTACCTCTTGTTTTTTTCTTCTCGAAAATGCCTTAAAACTTGGCAACAGCGGCAGACAATACCTAGCATCCCAAATAAAATAAAAACCACACGAACGGTAGAATGGTTTCTACAACAACAACAACAACAACAACAACAACAACATCATCTCGAAGAGCAGGTTTGATATCGCCAGCATTTCGACACAAAAAATGTCGATGCTCTTAGCTAGTGAAGTGTAGTTTTTCATTTCGGGCAGAGAACGGAAGACAATACCAATCAACCAATTTCAACACTCGTCCAAGACGTTCTTAGTTACCCTCATTTTTTATGGTTGTTGTTAGAGTCTTAAAGGTTCCCTCCATGTTACACAAAAAAAAAAAAAAAACAACTTTCCCTATCACCCGATAAAGAGGTAATAGAACGCTGGCCAACGTGTGTTCTATTTCGACTGTGAAATTGCCGCAGTCCCATTGTTACAAAAATCATGGATAATAACAATAGAGAAAGGAAACTGCACTTAAAGGCGCCTGCTCATCATTTCGATAGCGTTGCCTATATTCTAAACAAAGGATCCAGGTTCCTGATTCTTCGTCATCCAATAGGTTGATGTGGGTCACGTGATCTCGTTTTAGTTATGAAAATCGTGGCGGTCCTGCAAATAGTGTTGTTCCATTTTTAATTTACCGCTATTTTCTTTATATTGCTCGAAGATTCAACGATGCTGCATCTAGGAGTTGAAAAGGTGAAAGAGCGTCTTTAAGACGACGAGTAAATATGAGCCCCTCGTAGCATCCGGCCAGTGACGTCGGGGACGCTGAAATAAAAGTTAGATTTTTATTATCCATCTTATTTAAATCAAATTTCCCTTCTTATTTAAATCAGCCAGCTGGTTGAATTTGCCTACCAGTGAATTGTCCAAAACGCCTTTGAATTTTCTGTCTAACTGTCGTCATGATAATCCAACGTCGAACGTGCTGTCACCGTGGCAACTAGCGACAGTTGTACACGTCAGCGAGAAAGAAACATAGCTCCAATACTGCATGTGCAGTGGCGTATCTGGGTGGGGTGTAAGCACGATTCCCCATAAATGTAGTTATTGTCAAACTTAACTTTCAACTGCGTAATTTTGGACGACCAATTAGTTTTCCGACGAGTAAAAACGCGTTATTTTTATGACAGTTTTATCAATTTACCAAACTTTCAAGCATAAACACACTCAAAAAAAATCAAAACAAGCAGAGAACTGGTTCCTATAAGTGGCAGTCAGGCAGGCACCATGTTGGAACGTGTCGCAACTTGAAAAATTACGTAATTAGTCATGATCAGCACTGAAAGTTAGCCAATAACCTTGAGAAAGGCATCCAGTTTCTCGTCCAATCAATGGATCCCTTCTCTCATCATATCAGCAAAGTTTCTGAACTCAACGTTTAGTAGTAATCAAACCAGAAGATGGAACACAACTCAACTGATCATACCTATACATAACAGGCCAGGAGAATGCGGTCGAACCCACCTGGAAGCAGGCTACCGGTCTGGTGGTTTCTTGCATCGTCACAGCCCACTTTCCCCGCGATCGATGTAATTTAGGTGTTCGTTTCCTTCAAGAAAATTGCCAAGCAAGTCGTTGGATTTGGGCGGTAAACGAGATCGCTCAACCACTTAATCCCTCCATTCCCATTGGTGGAAAGCGATAACAAGCGGAAGAAGAGCCAACTGAAAATAATGACCGTCAAACCAAACGATGGATGCAAAATGTCTTCTTGTGTTACGTAAGGAAAAAAATAATAATTGGAGTCAGACCAGAGATCAATTATTGACCAGTTGGGTTTGTTAACAACAATCATACAAAAAGCCCATAAGAGTAAAGGGACCCATCAAGTTTTCGCCATAGAAAGTAGTGATATCAGAGCCAAAATGGCTGCCACCAAGTTTGTGGTCCGAACCGTGATCACTCAAGCTTAACTGACAATACCGAGGTGAGGTGTGAGTTAAGATTGAGTGATCAGGGTTGGTGTCAGCCATTTTGACTCTGATATCACTGCTTTCTATGGTGAAAAATTGATGAGTCGGTCCCTTTACCCTTAACCAGCAAACAGAAGGAAACAAAGAAATATACGATTTCGTCGAATTAGCAATAATTAGTTCGTTGCCAAAAAGGCGGCAACAGAAACAGAAAGGTTCCACAATAATCGTTAACCCCGACTCGAGAGTGTATTAAAACCACCATCCACAAATAATTATTGCGTAAAAACTAACAATTAATTCCACTGTCACAGATAAATATTGCACAAAAATTAACTTGTTCCTAGTTTGCATCCGATCAGTATTTATTTCATACAGCACATATTAAAGCACAAAAGCGTAAATGCATAAGGATACATTAAAACAAAAATCCTTAAAATTAGTGAAACCAGAAAAAACCAGTGTTCGGTACGGTAATAACACAAATTATAATCTACATGTAGTTGTTCACCTTGCCATACCTTACCTTGTATTGTCCTTGTGTGTTCGGTTTTGACGATTGTTTTTTAATGCAGACTTAGGCCTATATCCTGCTCTCTTCATATGCTTCGCGGCATGTATAAATGGAGCTCGGGCTAATACAGTCATCATATCCGGGAAGTGTTTGGTGAAAACGTTGCCGCACGACCGGTATTTTTTATTTTACACCCTGACTTACAAAATGTTGTAAGCGCTGAGCACAAAAACGATGCGCACATTCCTGAGAACCACTTAATTAACTTTTAATTAACACCTAATTTAATTGATATTAACTGCTAAATTGCTGTCAATTGTTACGTACAAGCACAATGTACTCTTACAAGAATTTCACATCTCTTCTGTTAATGGCCGTTTTTTGCGTTGTAACCCTTGCTCTACTAAAATGCCATAAACACCAATTTGCTAAATTGACGACTTCAGGCACGGGGAAAGTAAACGAACTATTAGTAACCCTTTAGCAGGGTTCGATTTTAAACTTTTTTTTGTTGTAAACATACCGATCCTTACATAAGTCTCAGCATGAACTTTCATGTTAAGCGTCAAACTATGAAACCCTGTAGTTTTCCCCAAAATTCGGTATTTGCAGTTGCGTCATTACTACTTCACTGTATTAAAAATTTTAATGGCAACGATTGGACTGTTTGCTCTTCCCAGCATGGCCATTTATTGTTGTTGTTGTTGTGACTCTGCTCCACCTGCGGATCGAACCGATTTCAGCTTAAAACGTAGGTGATCACAAGGATCAGGGCCTTTTGAACGCTGTTTTCTTAATGAGGCTACAATATTCTTGTTGTTGTTCTTCTTGTTGGGGAAATTTTGCTTTCACATGGAGATTGAACCGATTTTCAACTTTTATAACTTGAAACTTGGGTATGAACAAAGCCTATAGTGTCCGCGGCCTATCTTGACTTCGCCGCAGAACGAACACAGATAATCGATTGCCAAGCAGAGTGCCTTGTTGATATCCAAGATGGTTACAAAAACAATGGCGGCCATCGATTAAAGCCACCCCGTCCAGGAAAACGTAGCCGCTCACAAAATACTTGCAGGACGAAAGATACACAGCGCACACAATAGAGCCTTTTACACGCTGTATTACTGTGACTACAATATTCTTGTTGTTTTTCTTCTTGTTGGGGAAATGTTGCTTTCACCTGTAGATGCCGAACCTGTGAATACATTTTCAAATTTTGTAGCTTAAAACGTAGGTTTTAACAAGGACCAGGGCCTTTTGAGCGCTATTTTATTGTGACTCACTTATTTTAAAACGTGTTCATCTCAATCTCAACTGCTGTTGTCTCATATCTCAATTCCAATTATTTAATTACCTGGAATGTCTCCAAAAAAAGAAAAAAAATACCAAATATTAGTATTTAAAAAAAGCTTACGCTTATAAAATATGAATTAAGCCTTCAAACACTTAATTCTCTAAAGGAACAAATACACGAAAAAGACATGTAGGCCAGCCACCAGTATCACCAGGTACAGACTGGTAACTGAATTTCTACCGGGATACCAGTCAGAGGGGGCCCTCTTACCGTGGAGTCTTATTACCTCCCACCACTCCACCTCCATATGAAAGTTTTTGTCATGTGTTAGCGGATAAAATATTATTATGATGCATTCCATGGGTCCAAAAAAAAATCTTGCACACTGGCAACAAACAACATTTTTTTCAGTTGAATACTAATTTTCGAGCCTTTTACGCAGCCTGCCTTAATTAAGAAGTTTCTTTGAGTTGAGATCCAGACTCTGCAAATCCATATAAGATGAGATCATTGTCAAATTTCACCAAGATTTCCCTTTCACAAGTCATATTACTAGTAATGATTTTTGCATTAAAAAAATTTTTTTTTAATATTTTTTCTTTTTGTGTGGAGGGGGGGGGGATGAATTGCAGGGGACCCTGACCGAAGGGGCCTACCGGCAAATTCCCGATTTCCCGGTGGGCCAGTCCGTGCCTGAGTATCACACTAATACATGTAAAAGAAGCTCCAGCTAGTTTTTTTGGACGCTGGATATTTTTTCACACGCTGGATATTTTTTTACACGCTAGATGTTTTTTCACACGCTGGATATTTTTTTTACACGCTGGATATTTTTTACACGCTGGATATTTTTTTACACGCTGGATATTTTTTTACACGCTGGATATTTTTTACACCCTGGATATTTTTTTACGCGACGATCTTTTTCTTCTATCTGTTCTCTTAGAGCATTGTATTTTTTTTAAGCCTACGTGGCTGGAGCGTCTTTTACACATATTAGTGCGACGCTGATGGCTTACATTTTTTTTTGTATCAGTTCCTTTACAACATTATTGTTTTTTAAGGCGTATATGTATTTTATACGCTTAAGCGTCTTTTTATTTTTATTGCTGATATTTCGTTAGGCATCAAGCAATGACTTCACGCATTGATTAGAAATTCCAATAACTCCAGTCGTCATCCTATTGTTAAAGGTGAAAGACCCCCGCTACAACGAAACGACTTACGTGTAATTTGAAGAACTGGAACAAAAAAAAAAAACAATTGACAACTGCGCAGCCAAAAGCCATTGCCCTCTTACGGCGAAACGGGGAGGTCTATGGATTTTTGGAAAGCCTTTAAAACTTAAATTATTGCTGACCTGCCTTCACAGCGCTTATGGGTATTAACTGGAAATTTACGGGCGTTCAAGTCAACGCTTGCATCTAGCACGAGCAGTTAATGTCACGCGAAGGAAACAAACTACAACATTATTTTTAAAGAGAATATACAAAACTACGTGACTTAGAACGTTAAAGGGACGTAGCCTCTCACCAGGGTTCACAAACATTATATTTTCAAAAAAAAATCAAAAATATCGGATATTTATACACATATCTGATATGAAACAGCAACAATAACACCATACTGGCTATGGAACTAGCATCTAGAGCAAGGCGTTGAGCTAGCTGCAGTGGGCACTGGATACAAATGGAGGTAGGAAACAACGGCATCGTTATTCAATCAAATGCTGCGAGAACGGTTTTTTTAGGCCTAAAAAAATTGTTTTGTTCAATCCCTTATGCTACGTAACAGCCTTAGAGGCACATTCCGCCTGTCTTATAACAGCCACGTGCAGATCGCCATCCGCGCATGTTACCATCGCACCGTTTCGCGAGACTCTGTATAGTAATCCAAGGTCAACTGAGATAGTAGACGAAACAGCATGAACACAAAAATTGTGTCGTCGTAAACCGGAAAGATATTCTTATTTTAACATCACACTTTATACATTTGTAAGCCAGTGTCTTATAATTTTTCTTCAGCGATCAATTGGCACAAATAATTTTTATTTTTACCACATTAGCCTTTTAGATTTTCTATCTCATGGTAATTATTACCAAACGATTAAAAATTAGTACATGCACACAAACAGATGAAACGTCATGGTTATTGTAAGCGTGCAAAGGATATATCGCAGGATGCTATTAAATTAGTTCCCAATATTCAATAGAAAATCTCGTATAGAAGCCACGTTTTAAAGGGATTTTTAGCAAGTGATTGACCAACTGTAAGTAAATAGAACTTTGGGGCCGTACTTGATGTGGAGGATCAAGAAAAATGGCGCTGGGATAAATGTACCTTTAAGGTTGGAAATCGGAAAAGAAAAGCTTCCATTTGCTGAAAATTGCAGTTGCTACCAAC
>JAHWFP010128707.1:117628-131138 GCA_023313725.1 Lithobius niger | reverse complement strand
TCTAGCAATTTATCGAATAAGAGTATGGTTCGCGATTAACGTCAAACTGTGGATAGATAAACGGGATTGGGTTTATTTGTGCGTAATACTGACGTTAACTTTACACCATGCTCTTGTTTCGCCTAATTGCTAGATGGAAAAGAAACGCACGGATGGTTAGGTCAAAAAAATCCACTATCACTCACTCCATTGGCTTCACAAATTAGGCTATTTTCAGCTACGCGTGTATCGAGTGCCCCTTGCAGTTAGCTCAATGAATGACCGGCTCCAGACAATAACTCCGTAGTGAATAAGTCGTTATTGTAACTACTCTATAGTATATCAAGAACCTGACATTGTCGTGATATTTTCTAAAACATCTTAAAATTTGCCAAAAATGAGTAGAAAATGAAAACAGGAAACTACAGCAGAAAATGTCACTTAGGCCCTAGATTAAACAGTCACGTAGATGGCAAGGAAACTTTATGGCATGTAAGATCCTAATTCCCTCGGCAGCCATTAGCGAGTAGCTTAAGGCCTAGAGGGTCGTAGTTCTACATCAAGTTCAGATTTGAAAACTTTAAACTATCCTATTCTTTTTCTTCGCTCACCAAGATCACGTTCATCTAACGTACAGCGATTCGTACCGAATTTTATCCTATACGTTGTAAAAGGAGCTATGCAACCATTTGAGGTAGCAGTTTTTCTTAATACTACTTTCGTTTTAGTTTACTGAATCGACCATAAACCAAAACTGGTAGAAGAGAAGAGTTTCTCAAAAGGGTTGTCCTTTAAAAGTAGTGTCTGATACCGTTCAACCAACATGGAAAAAAAAGCAATGAATTAATTCGTAGGAGTGTACGTAACACATTTGGCTTGGGGGGGGGGGGGGGTTGTTTAAGGCTGAAATGTCTGACTGTAACCCCTAATATTATGCCTGAAAACCTTTTTTTTTTGCTATCGCTGTCTTTTCATCCCTCATTTCTGGTTGTATCTTCCCTCCCCCGCGTCGACACAGTGAGCCATGCCAGCTTTTCATCACCCCCTTTTATTGGATCATTTTATTGGATCATTTTATTGGATCATTTGATTTTGTGTCAACTTGTATCGAATTCTCGTAAACATCACCACCATGAAGTTATAACCCAGACAGGATCAGCTACATAACTGGACAAATTCTCATATTTACTGACATCAAACAACGTTACCGGTTAGCTGTAAAACCACTCTGAAGCCCCTAAAACCCATCACGAAGGAAAAACGTATAAAACAAACATTTTTTTTAACTCTTACAAATCTTTGATGCAACACGGTTATGCCGTCGTAAGCTTTTTGGTTCCAAGAAGGACGTTTTGGTCGCGAAGGGTCGATAGCAGCTGGTCTCAACGGATGTCATAGCCAATGAAAAGCAAAGCCTTTTTAAAGCAGACTGCCCACCCTACTTGGACTCCTCCACGAAAATAAAGTCGATTTCAGATGTGAAGGCTGAAGACAGCGAAGATCCAATAAATACAGAGCACTAATGTTAGCGATCTACTCGGTAGCTTCCCATCGTATAACTTTTAATTTTTTTTTTGCAGGGTTTGTTTGCAAGCCTCTGACACGAATAAACCTTAATCGCATTTTCAGTATTTTTTTTTTCCAAAAAGGAACAGGGTACCTCTTTGCAGAGTGTCAACGCCAATCAACCCATGAATCCCACTCCCTTTGAAACGTGCAACTCTTGATCGTCTATCAACGGTTCATTTTGATCAGTACTGAGCAAACCAAGGCAACCTATTAGTATATCAGGAACAAAAAAGAACTCGTTTGAAGTTTAAGCTTTAAGTGTGCCGAAGTCAACACTACAGAAAAGGAAAGCAAACAAGGTCTGCCTGTAAGATTTCGCATACTAGAACGCTGCTGTCGTGTTTAGTTCACGTGAAATCTTGCTGCTGAATTCGAATGATTTTTTTTTTTTACCATTTTTACCTTTGCACACGGTAATGTAATGACTAGTGCGTGCATACGTCGTGTTGATGCTAATTGGAGAAACAACAACGCTCAAAAACGGTAATTAAAAAAAAAACTAACCGTTTATAATCAACAAGGCTGCGAACCACAAGGGTATAACTTGACTGGCGAATACTATGTGAGAGGTGCGTGCATACGGCTTCGTGTGCATCTAATTCGCGTTAATTTCAAGCTAACAGGTTTGACTTTTACCAACAACAAAAATCATTTTCGATCGTAAACACAATGAAGCAAATCCATATTAATATTTATTTTTTCTCTTGAGACGTAGAAACTTTTGGAAGTTACACTCTTATTTTGGTCTACACTGTACAAGAAATTAATGTAAGAAATGTTAAATAATCTCACCTCCTTTATCGATGGGCAATTTTTATTTATTTTTTTGGCTGCACGTTCGGTTTTAATTTTAGTTATGTGCCTAATGGTTGAATACACTAGTAAGGTTTCACGTGAACTAACCACTACAATAACAATGTGACATTTAAAGCCTTAAGGATTTAGATCCCACATTGTTACTATAGTGTTTAGTCCACGTGAAAGCCTACTACTGTATTCAACCATTAGGCACATAACTAAAATTAAAACCGAACGTGTAGCCAAAAAAAATTGCCCATTGAAAAAGGGGAAGGTGAGTTTACTAAACATTTTATTGCCTCAATATTCTGTACAGTGTAGACCAAAATAGAGTGCAACTCCAACATTTTATACGCCTCAATAGAGAAAAAATAATAATGTGGATGCTTCTTTGTTCTTAGGATCGACAAATTTTTTTGTTGGAGCCTTTGTTACATGATTACAGAAGAACAACGTATTGAATTGGTTATTTTTGTTTCTGATTCATAATACATTGGCAGCAGGGTTGACAAGTTTTTGACTTGCGACAGGTTTTATCCGGTTTTTACCATGGTTTTAACCGTCATGTCAAAAACCCCTTTTTGACATAGGTTTTTGACATGTCAAAAACTGTTAAAAATACTCCATTAAAGCAAAAAAAAAATGTAAATAAAGAATTGCATAAATACATAGATAATTATAAAGATTGCAACCTGTTTACTGGTTAAGTAATTGGTAAATTTTCAATTATGTTTCCATTAAACAGGTTGCACTCTTGCAAAGTTTTGTAAAGCCCTAATGTCACAGTTTGTTTTTATCTCTAGTAATTAAGTCTAGTCAGTTAAAATAATCACAAGATGTATGTCGCGGTCTGTATGCCTATGCCCAGCCTCACCAATACTGGATTTATATTGAACAAATATGTGAAGGTTAACTCAATCAGCTACTCGATCCACTTTCATAATCCCCACTCAGTCCGAAGCACAAACTTATGTGCACTCCAAGATATAACAGACTGGGAGTTAAAATGGCAAAGAAGCTTAGAAATTTATTCAGACTGTTGCAGAACCCACTAGTATTACATTAAAAACTTAGAGCCTTTGATGTTTTATCTCTTGTTAATTAATAAAGACTTCACTTATTGCCATGCTACCTAACACTGCTATTACCATTGATTGAATCTCTGTTACGGTTACTTCTGAAGAAGAAAGGAACGGCGTATACACCAAACGTTTACATTGGGACTGTTACTGTTCCTAATGTGTTCTTACATTGCATGGGATCTTTGGAACCCCATATTCGACAAAAACTAGCCGTGAGGGTAAAGTTTTCAATATATGAACCAGACAGGGATCGTCTACTCCAAGAGGACGTACATGCACTTACAGTATGCCCTTAAGTTGGTTTGAAATTTGCCGAGTTGAAACAATGTCTGACAGTAATTGCAGATCGACAATAATATTTGCGGACAAGACAACTGAGTGACAGTAGATCACGGATTTCATTTCGACTGAAACCAAACACCCAAATCTTTTGCGGTTTTCGTATTTGGTAATTGGTTGTTGTCAATAGTAAATGGGAGAGTAGTGTTGTCGCTCCCAGCATGCAATCTCTTCCATTTTTCTTACGAAATTGGAAATTGCAAAGTTTCGGCCCAGGCAATAACAGAGTCATTTTCAGACTGAAGTAAGTAACTTTCTTGGATCTAATTATTGCTGAATGCGGCTTTAAGTCATCTGCGAATTTTTCCTGGTATGTATTATTTGGGTAACAGACTAAATGGTTCAAGAACAAACATGAAGCGATCAAGTACGGCACACCACTAATTACCTGAATTATGCCTGATTTCGCCAATCCTTTGGGTCCTACCCGTGATGAAAGTCCTAACCCATTCCAGAAGTTTGCCACAGAAACCTAACTGCTCTATAGCTTAAGAAGCAGTTTACAAATCGGTAGCAATGTCCTGGTCAAATGCTTCAGTCCCTTTATGCAAGTGGGTCCCATCACCAACTGGTGCACAGCAGAACTCCCCCCCCCCCCCCTAAAAAAATCCAAATTGATCGTTCTTAATCAGTTTGTATTTATTTATCCTGTATTATCGATTCTATAATTCTGCATGGTACTGCTGTAAAAAAAGATTAGTCAGCAATTTTTGAATCTGCTGGATGTCCCTTTTTCAATTATATTTGCGGTAGACCAAACACCGGCAGTTTCCCTGGGGCACTTAGATTATTTATTTACTTTCATTTATTTAAGAAAACAATAGACAGCCAATTCCCAAATGGGATGGGGCTGCGGCCAATTATAATGGTAAATAACATTTTGGTAGCGAGCAAAATCGCTTAATGTAAATATCCAAATTTGTGTAGACATCTGAGAAACATAACAAAACAAATAGAAACTCTAAAACAGCAAAAATCACAAAATAAATTGTAGTAATTCAATACTTGCACATGATTGGCTAACAGGAAAAAAAAATGATTATTAATCAAAAGTAGATCCTTAGACAATGTTGAATTTTCAAGTTGTCTTTTCATAGTTTGTTACGGATCAAAGTATTATTTTAAATCGTCAGATATGTGACGTTCCAAAGCATTCTTGCAGTGACCACTGTATCGGGTAGGAAGAATTCCAAAGATGTACCAAACGGTGGGGAAAATGAATAAATTTCTGGTAGCATTGTAGTGGGGATTTTTGATGACAAGTTTGCAAGGTGACCCTCGGGTATTACATTCGAAAGAGAATTGGTCAAAAATGCATACCACGGATCACCCGAAGCATACAAATAAGCCCTCCCCCTGCTTTCGCCAAGTAAGTGCAGGAAGATTTAATTTCTGAAGGCGTTCCTGGTAACTGAGGTATCTCGTATTTAGGATTTTCTTTGTTGCACGTCGTCGTACATCCTCCATTGCTTTTTTTGTGCAGCATAAAAAAAAAAGGTTTCCAAAATGGAACGGCATATTCAAGAATTGGTAGAACAATAATATTTTCTGGGATAACTCACATTAAAAATTCGTTGTGTGACAATTATTGTCAAGACCGGCACAACGAATTTTTAATGTGAGTTATCCCAGAAAATAGTAACGCGGGGCTCTATACAATACTGGCCGGATCTTGGATGAAAAATAGCATATGCGACTGGATTGGACAATATGGCCGCCGTAAACTCCTCTGATGCGATTGCTTTGTTCTGTTCCCGCTTGCTGTCAGCCGAGGGCGGTACTGATAGTGAAAAAATATCAACGTTCCTTTCCTTGCAACACTTTCTGGATAGACGAGCGTGTAGCTTTTTTTCTCCAAGCGCAAATGTATCCCTCAAATCTTCACAACAAGTTAAATTATTATTTTTTAAAACCGCCACTATGTCGCGACTCACCGTACAAAGATGCGGTTAACTTGGTCAATTCCCGAACAGACCTCGAATAAAAAATGAGCCACCAGTCGTGGTGCCCATTTTGTCGACCATCTTCCCCCCCCCCTAACTTTGTAGGTCGGGGTAGATAGTTTACTGGCCATGAGTTACGACTCGTCGTTCCACATTTGGCCAGATGGGGTCCTGACACAGAACGAGAGATGGAACCTGCGGTATTGTTATCATTGAAACTCCGTCAAGGCTTATGGCGTCTTTTTTATATTGCTCCTGGTTTTATACGACGAATTTAGAAGTTTAATAAACATCCCCAGTTTAACGTCGTGTATTTGTTTAATAACTCACTGCAGTTTCATTTCTCTTCAATTTTAGAAGTTGCAAGCTAAACGCCGTGTTTTCAGCCGGGTTGGATATTTAAAATTTAAATTTAAAACTTAAATTGAAAATGACCTTTATTCGCAACCAATCGGTTTGATTTCAGTCTGACGAACGATTCAGAAGTCATAAGCCCTAAACTCTCTTTTTTTTCAAATACGATTTTCGGCCACCGTCTTGTGGCTTGCCAAACTTGCACGGGACCTTTGTAAAATAAAGTTATATTCTTAATAGCATTTTGGAGACTTAAACGGATTACTTCTGAATAGAAATACGATTAATACTGTTAACTTCTCTCTCTCTCTGTCGACATATAGGTAACGGTCTGTCTCATATTAGCGGATAACTGCGTACAATTAAATATAAATGTAAAAATTATAGACAAAAATTCCGCTAGAAAAAAAATGACAGAGATGAAGATAAGACGATGTGAATTTTGGTACTTTCATAGTCCTACGAAAAATGTGATATCCACCAAAAACCAAAACTGGTATAAATAAGAAACGCCGCCAAGTTTCCAAAAAGGGTCGGCCTTTGAAAGTAGTGATATCATTCAACCAGGTAAAAGCCGCCAAGGTTAATCCTATGAGCTTATTTAATTGCCCCGAATAATACTTTGGACGTTAAATGAAAACTTGAAGATTGCTACCGCGAGTAGCAATATTCTAGTTTCATTTAACTATTGAACTATTAGTCGGTGCGAATAATTTGGCTAATAGGATCAACCTTGGCGGCCTTTCCCAGCTTGAATGATATCACTACTTTCAAAGGCTGACCCTTTTTGGAAACTTGGCGGCTTCTCTTATACCAGTTTTGGTTTTTGGTGGATATAGGTAACGAACTGACTCACATCAGGTTATGTATAAAATTAAGCCCAACACTGACTCTGCTGCTGTTCACAGTATTAGGATGTTGGTCATCGTGGCTGAATGGTGAGAGAGCTCAGCCTGGTTGCTGGAGGTTTGCGGATCTGGTCGAACCCCTGGAAAGGGATCTTGGCAAAGTCCCCACCAGGACTGCCGGCCAAAGTAGCGTGAGAGGCTACCATGCTCCTTCAGCGGCTATGGGAACTATTCTGGCCAATTCTGGACAATCTTTCGGCCCCTACGATGATCGGAGGTTTCCCGGATCGAATCCCCGGGTTGGTACCTTTACCAGATATTTCTTCTTCTCAAAAAGTCTGGTAATATTCAAAATTAAGCCGCACGAGCATTCAATTGCTTCGGCTGACTTAAAGTTCAAAAGAAATTAATATTAAAAAAAAGTTAAATTAAATCGATGTAAATCATGTTGTAGAGGAAACACAATCGTACAGCACGGAACACACGCGATGCGTGCGTGCGTTCGAGTCCAAGTTACAGCATCTCAAAACAAGTTCATAATTAAGATTATGTAACTTATGTAACTTTCATACAAAGTTTTCGAAATATTTATTATAGCCTTTGAGAAAAGTATGTCTTTGCCTGGAGTGCCGGTGTGTGGAATACAGTATCACTGGCATGCCAGTACAACTAGTGTGCCAACAGTGGCGAAATACCCTTTTTTCAACAAAAAAAATAAATAGCCTATTTATTTGTGGCGACATTTGCTGCTTGTCAGTGACTGAGAAAGGATCCAAAGGCCTAAAAAAAAAGCCTAAGAACGCAAAAAGGGGCACAAAAGGTTAAGAAAGGAGGAGAGAAAGGTAAAAACAGAAAAAGAAGGTCCCCAGAGGAAATGTGGACTAAAACTTAGTGTACCCGCTTCTTAAAAGTTGCGCCTACCCTCATGGGAGTGTGTGCATGCTACTGTGTGCCAATGATCTGGAGTTCTATTGGTTGAATCCTGGTCATGACATTTCAATGAAATATAAGTCCAACATGAAGGTTTATCGAATCTTAACTATTTTAATAGAATAGAATAGAAAATACAATAAGAAATTTATTGCATAAAATACGTTACAATAGGAAACAGAAAGTGATGATTAGTTCACTAATATCTGCTCCGAAATATTAAAAACAGTACATTAAAAAAAAAACAATAAGAATAACACGCAAAAAGGAGCACTCCAAAACACCTAGAAACATTTTACGAAGGCAGACGCAGATCATTTTTCTTTAGGCGTTTAAAACCAAAGAGACTAGTCGCAATAACCAGCCCGGACGAGAGGCTGTTCCACCACTCTATTTGAGAAAAAGTATTTGGTAAAATCCTTCTCAACAACATTTGCGGTGAGTTTCAATGGGTGACCACGTGTACAGTCATTACCACGTATCTTAAAGAAAGGTTTACGCTCGATATGCTCGAGCCCATGTAATATGGACTAAGTTGAACATAGATCAGCATGCAAGCGTCGCAATTCAAGTGATCGAGGCCTAATATACTCAGACGTTGTTTATATGATAGATCACCGCATCCACGCAGATACTTCGTAAAGGTCCTCTGGACTGATTCTAAAATTCTGTGTATGTTTGACGTGATGTGGTGACCAGACCGGGCAAGCGTGTTTTAAAATTGGACGTAATAAAAGCCCTACATAGAGTCTGCGTATCACCTGGAAAAAAAGCAGCCATTTTAGTGTATAAATTTCACCGTTACACTACTGCGTTTCCTTCACTCGCGTACTGGTTTAATCGAAGTCAACAATACTTTGCAGAACAACACTTTGATCAGGTGTCGAACATTTCCACTTGAAGGTCGATGATGACGCCACATTCACCGATCAAGCATATTGACAACACACCCATTCGCTCCTACCACCGACCAGTGGGTTTGTCCCTGATAAAGAGATAACGGAAACACTTCCGAACAACGAAAACAAGCCCATGCGTCAAAACTTCCACCGACCGATTTAGAACGACACGCCATAACCAAATCTCTTTTTATCAGCATTTCCATGCCACCGTGCATCGGGGAGGCAGGTGATCACATCATAAAATGCCTCCGCAAAACGCCAGTCGACCACAAACGCTGTCAACAACTAGAGAGGAGAGGCGTGTAATTGCGTTTTTTTTTTCTCTTTCGTTTTTTTTTTTTCTATTTCGCCGTCGCCTGCTCGTTTCTCCTTTTCCAACGTCCTTGGCCCTGACGTCACTTACCCAATGGACCAGCCCCTTATCGATCTGATAACGTACGCCGTCTCGGTCGATGGACTAAATCGACTTAAAGGCGAAACAAAGCCGGCTAACAACGAATAAATCTGAATTATTGAGTAGCTTAGAGAGCGAATCAATAACGTGGCCAGATGAACGTCCATGTAGGATGTCCCTTCGCCAGCTCACCCCCCCCCCCCGGCCCCCCCCCCCCTACCGGAAAACCTAACAATGGCTCGAAGGATGAGTGCGGATTTTCGAATGAATAGCCCGTCTCGGTAAATATGCACACACTTGTTCTCCCCGTGCATATTAAATCAAAGTACCGGCCGATAATGTGAACTCTGACCTTTGAAGGACGGACACCGTCGATTGAATTCCGAGCGATGTGAACTACCCGCAATGGGCAAATTTCGTCGTTTTGATGTTGAGGTTTGCGAACTTTTTCAGCATATATAGGTGGAAGTACTGAAGAGCAGAATCTGTTTAGTCTGTCTGCTTACCCATTGACACGACAACTTTCGTTAAGGGCCCGGTCATTATTTATCGCCAGGGAGGGCCGGAGGAAATGAGGGGTCACGCAATTTTTGGGCCATCTGAAGTGGGGGGGGGGGATCATACATTTTTCATATCCCGTCAAGAGGGGAGGAGTCACAAAAAACACTGACCAAAATGGAAGAAAAAAGTGATTTTTCGACCCCAAAAATGGCACTTTCAGCAGTCAAAACTTCTAAACACGCCTTAGCTTCTGGGCTTGCCACCTCAGACCCCCATGATGTGTATGTACAAGGTTTTGAAGCTATTAGTACCACTACTACAAGTATAGTTTTTTCAATAAAGCCTGTAGAAAAGCCTCGCCCTGGTTTCTTGGCTTCTTCTGTCTACATATCAAAAACCAAAACTGGTAAAAGGGGCCGCCAAGTTCCGAATGGTTCGGCCTTTCTAAGGAGTGATGTCAACACACCAAAACATTCGCCAAGTTAATCGCACCGCTTAATAGTTCGATGATTAAATGAAAACTAGAACATTGCTACTTTGGGTAGCAATGTTCAAGTTTTCATTTAACGTCCAAAGTATTATTCGGTGCGATGAAGTTGCAAAATGTTTTGGTGTGTTGATATCACTCCTTTGAAGGGCCGAACCATTCGGAACTTGGCGGCCCCTTTTACCAGTTTTGGTTTTTGATATGATATCAGTCCTTTTTTTTAAATTGTGTATTAGACTCAACTCCACTACCGTGCAGATGTGTAATAAAGTGGCACGTCAACAAGAAATTGGTTTTCCACAATTTGATACTACCTTTTGCCTATATGCCGATTGCCGAACCATTCTCAACTTGGTCACCTCTTTATAGGTTTTTGGTTTGGCTTTAATTTTGTTGTAATTTGTTTTATTTCGTTAGTTTTGGTGTGTTGATATCACTCATTTGAAGGGCCGAACCACTCACAACTTGGTGGCCTCTTCACCAGTTTTTGGCTTTGTTTATTTTTCTTTGTTTTTAGGGTTGGTTTATTTTTCGTGAACTGGACGTGAATACAATTTCTTTGGCAACGTTGTTTAGATTTATCGTGCTACACTAGTGTGTGCCTAGGCACGCATGTCAGTATACACGTTGTCATTTCCGAACTTTGGCTGTCCAATGAGAGACGATGCCGACAATACTAACAATGGTTATAACACTATTTTCGTACTTACGCGCCACCCCTAGGCTCCAAACCATAAAAGGTACGCAGTTCGTATCGTAATGCAGCCATTCGTTGAATTTCACAGCTGGAAGCCTTCCCGTTATCTCGGTATCGATGAATAATCACCCTATGGAAATGAACATGGGGATGAGCGGACTAGAATTAGCTAGTAGCTAGCTAGCTACTAGCTAATTCTAGTCCGCTCATCCCCATGTTAGTTAGCTAGCTAGTTAGTTACACATTTTCAACGTTATTGAGGGTCACATTTTGCATTGAAAGCAGCTTATCTGGCATTCCTACACGAGTTAATTTTTGTCAGGTGGGTCATTGCTCTTGATTTTAACACAATTTAAGCTTTTGTACCGCATTATTATTTTTCCCCAAGTACCTGAAATGTGCCCAACTATGCTGCAAGATCTATGGCGCCGCGCTACAATGGTTTACACCTCGTCAATTGAATTGATGTGATGTTTGTTGTGATGATTGTTGCCTAACTTGGCGCGACACACTAGCGTGTGTCTAGATCAGGTGCTGACTATGTTACGGATGTGGGCATACAAGCAAACAGTGTGTTCATCATATATGGTATGAAACTCGATACAAGATGGGTGTAAGGATAATCGGCGTTTTATAGAACATATTTCACCCGACGTGTATGTTTTCCTTACAACTAGTACTAACTTGTCGGTACTGAGTGCTACTTACTTAATTTGGCTACAGCACTAATCTTGGCTACAGGAAATCATCTGCAAACAGTCTCAATCGGCATACGAAAAGAGCATTATCTTTTTTTGGGGGGGTTCACATTATTTTTGGACCTTAATTGGGGAGGGGGCAGATATTTTGGGGGGTCACATTATTTTTGGACCTTAAGTGGGGAGGGGGGAGATTTCTTTCAGGGTCTCGAAGGGAGAAGGGTCATTATTGGAAATTTGGTCATCACACTTTCATTTCCTCCACTCCCCCCCCCCCCAGCCCTGAGCAATGACCGGTCCCTAAAACGGACAGACCTACTTGAAATATCCATTTTAATGTCTAATGACTCAATTTATTGAAAAAAAAAACTGGACATTGCCAGGTATCGTTTGAAGCAGCGTGCGGTGAAAAACAAAGCAAAATACCTTCTCATGTTATGCTGTTATCGGTCTGTCTGCACGATAACTTTCGAACGATTATCTGAATCTGAACCTACAGTACACACGAGTATTGGTTTGGTTGAGATGTTACTCAACTAGGCATAACAAGTTGGAGAATATCCTTGAAATATCCTTGGAATATCCTTTTTCACGCGTATGACACCATCACCGTCAGCTTTCCTGGTTTTGCAATGAAGGTGCAATTCAGATTAAATAGATATTTTCGAACGTATATTTTCGATTTATTTAATTCGGTATCATCTTTTTTATTACCTTAATGACATTTTTTAAAAGAATTTTGTTGGTAGTGTCATCAAAGCTCGTGAGCTCCGATTGGTTCGTTCGTGGCATGTGACCAGTGTGTGTTGTAGCTCGTTATTAGGTGACGTCAAGCGAAGCGAGTCAAGGACATTCCTATTGGAGTTCTCGTGGGCGCATCACTTGTGAGCAGCCTGTTAGGTTCATACAATAGGAAACACGCGCCCAACGGCAACAGCCCGACAGGTAACAACGAGGGGTCCGACAAATCCGTAAATAGCGTACGAGATTGGCAAATCTGAAACACTACAATAGATTTGCAGATTTATATTAGATTTGTAGGATTTACGCGGATTTGCAAGACTTGTACGGATTTGCAAGATTTGGGCATTCAAGGTTGTGTCTTCCATATTGGAAATTCAAACCCTAACTTTGAGTACTACCTAGCTTCACACACACTTTCATCCGTGGACTCTGTCAGGGATTTAGGAATCTGGTTTTCAAAGGATCTTAAAGCATCCCTGCATTGCGTTAAAATCGCGGCTCACGCTTATCGTCGATTAGCCATGATTAGGAGATGTTTCGCAAAATCTCAAGTCGAGACCTTGGTTTGGGCATTCAAGGTTTATGTACCCCCCATCTTAGAGTATGCCAGCCCGGTTTGGTCTCCTTTTTTGCTTAAAGATATCGATTGTTTGGAGGCAGTACAGCGACAATTTACACGTGGTCTACCGGGTCTTCGTGGGTTTTCCCAAGGGGAGCGGTTAACAAGGTTAGGGCTGCAGCCACTTGAGTTGCAAAGACTCTGGGTTGATCTCTCGCTGACTTTTCGTATAGTACAGGGATTTTTGTCGGTTGACCTACCTTTTTTCGCGCTTTCTCCAGGAACGAGTACCAGAGGTCACTCCTTTAAATTATTGGTCCAGGAATCGCGAACGGAGTGCAGAAAACATTTCTTTGCTCTTCGAGTGGTCAAGCCATGGAACTCACTTCCGGAGGATGTGGTCAGGGCTCCGTCAGTCCATGTCTTTCGTAAACTTTTACAGCATATACCACTCACTTGTTACTTGAAACGTTCTTACTAATCTTATTTTTGTTTAGGAGTGGCGTTAGTGGCCCTGAGCCCTGCCGTTATCCTTGCCTTGTGGCTACAATTTTTATTATTATTATATTATTATAGTGTCAATTGTATTTTTTTTATTCAAACTGTCCTGCCACGTTATATTGCAGATTGGCTCCATGTTTATTATTATTATTATTATTATTATTATTATTATTATTATTATTATT
>JAHWFP010128707.1:63166-94213 GCA_023313725.1 Lithobius niger | reverse complement strand
TTTGCTGTGTGGTTTTTATAATATTATCTAAACGCCACACTGCAACAAACTCATGATCGCATTCCATTTTCGCAGTTTCGTTCATTGCTGACAGTGTTTATGTTTCATAGTGTAATATTTAATCCATATCCTGTTATAAAGTGGCTTTAAAATCAAAATAAAAAATTATATTGTTTTTGCATAATTTGTAATGGTTTCAAAAATTGTATCCTTATACCGATTTATAACAACATGCTTTCAGCAGTGTTGCTTTCCGTATTACTACATTTATTTGGCCACTAACTGTTTACATTTGTTGTTTATACACTATAGCTAAAATCTAAAAAAATTCTCTGGGTTAGTAATATTATTTGTCAAATATTTTGAGTGTAGTGATGTAGGATATCGTTTTATGCGACTTGTTTATTTTCAATACTTAGAAATTGGTTGCAACTACGGTATTAGCAGCATTGACTCAAAGGGCGATAGTCGTAAGGCAAAAAAATTAGCCACCCGTGAGATGCTTCACCTCAATACTGCATCATTCATTCGGCGCTCGCTCACAATGGCGTCCGATGAAGGACGAGTGGAATGGTGGGTGTTATTAAACCTTCTAGGCTCCATCTTCGGTTATTAGCCTACATGCTTGATTCGAAAGTTGCAGCATTTCGCAGTATTTTAAACGGGTAAGTATTTATGCAGTAGGCAAGGAAAAGCAACTGTAGGAGATAGTCTGTTGGAGCACGAAAACACCGCTTCGTTGGATGCGTCCGACGTCGCCATCTTGCCAAGCGAGAGAACGACCAATCAGAGGGCGCGATTTGGTTTCCTATGCTGATCTGTTTACGAAAAAAAACTATGCGCCCGGGAACCCGGGGAAGCCTCTACTTCAGGAGGCCCTTGTATAAAAAAAAATTCTTAATGAATTCGTGTGAAAATTATACTTCTAAGTTGCAGGAAAACGTTTCTGATTTACGCAGGTTTCTTTAAACTCCCCTACCTTACTTTACTTTATGAATAATTGCGCTACAGTGCCAGACCCACGCAGCGTTTCGTCCCATCCTAGTTCAAGAGGCTATTGTTGCAACGAATCATTTTTTTTTATTTGAAATAAATTCGTATAAAAATTGCTTCTCTAAGTTGCAGGAAAAAGTTTCAAATTGAGATTGATTTCTTTAGAATAAGTTAGCTTACAGCGCCCCTCCCACGCCCAGACTCCCTCCCCCCCCCATTACACGAGGTCCTTGCTTCAAAAATGTTTTTATTTTTTTTGTATTTGAAGTGAATTCCTATAAAAATTGCATCTCTCAAGTTAAAGGAAATGTTTCAAATTCATGCAGATTTCTTAAAAAACAGGCTAGTTTTCGGCACTTCGCAGCGGGGGGGGGGGCCCCCCCCTCCCACGAGGCAGCATGTGGCCCCTACAGTACATTCCCGGGGAAGGCCCTACTCCTTCCAATCCGACCCTTGTTACTACGTGCCAACAAGGTGAAAATCGCTACACTCTAGGAGTGAGTGTGGCGTTTGTTGATCGATTTTGACGTCTCTGGTAACCCATCCTGCAACATCATGCATCCATGAGCAGCCAGTCTGGTCAAGGCATAAGTCAGGCAAGCGCATCACTTCCAAAAAGCTGGATGAAAGACAGCACAATGTTCCCTTCCCACCATACTGTTAGGTTCAGCAAAGTTGAACATTTGGTTTACAGGCCTTACAAAATTCATGAGTAAAAAAATTCATGTAAAATTTCATTAAAATTCATTTTTTCGTCAATTTTTGACCGATTTTGACATTCCAATAACAGCCTACCATTTTAACCAGCTCAAAGCGAGCTTCTCAGTGGAGAAAAATCCAAGTCTCTTGCTCAAACAACCAGGAAGTTATTTGACAAAACACTTTAAACAAATTTAAATACTATAGCTGCAAAACATTCTTTTGTTTTTAGACTGACTTCATACAGTATTCAAGCTGAGCTTTACGTGGCAAAGAAATGTGGTCTGTGAAACAAAATCCACCAAAAAGAAAAACTGGTATAAGAGAAGTCACCCAGTTTTTCCAAAACGGTCAGCCTTTGAAAGTAGTGTTATCATTCCACCAGAAAAACGCCACCAAGGTTAATCCTATTAGCCAGCAAACATGGCACATTTCCCTCTTCTTTAATTTGTTTGTCTGACTAATTTCTTAGACTGCTGAAACATGTTGGACTTAGAAGTGTACAATCCTATAGCTCTGATATTAACATTTCTTCAATTCGTCATATTTGTAATAACCATAATCCCTTCTGGCTAAAAAAAAAATATGGCAATACGCCAAGTTTGCTGGCTGATAGGATTAACCTTGGCGCCCTTTCCCTGATTGAATGATATCACTACTTTCGCAGGCCTTTTTTAAAAACTTGGTGGCTTTTGCTATACCAGTTTTTGTTTTGGATGGATTTTGTTTAACCGACGACATTTCTTTGACATGTAAAGCTCAGAACTCGAAGTGTGTATGAAGTTGGTCTTAAACAAAAGAAAAAACGTATAACAGTTTTTGTTTTGAGTGAATATTGCAGCTTTCGTAGGACTGTGAACGTACCAAAGGTCACACCGTCTCATCTTCATCTCTGTCATTTTGTTTCTGGAAGAATTTTAAGTCTAAATTTTCACGCTGATAATTAATCGAATGTAATCATGCACATGAACAATTCAATAATACAGTAACAATAACAATGAAAATATAAAATCTCATCTACTGGGCGGATTGACTACTCAAACTCCAAAAACCACCAAATCACAACCATACACACAAAGTCAACCGTATCTAAAACACCTGATGAACCTGCCGTCAACCAACAAAAATCTGACAAAATCACATAGTATTTTGTAAACTTACACTTAAAACTACGCTTTTCATCAGTTCACATTCACAGACAGTTCACATTCTGGATACCAGACACTTTCGTCGATTTAACACGTACCTTCACAACACTGAAACACTACCTTTGCAGACTTCGTTACGCTCTTTATCTAAAATATCCAACATTTCCGATACCAATAAAATCACCACTCTCACAACATTATTATTTCCGCTTTAAGCAAGAACATTTAAAGGGCTCTTAACTTCGATTCGCCTTCTATAATCCTTTGAACATCCCCTTTACGGTGCCGCATTTTGCCTCCTTAATCATTAAAAAGCTGCATCTGCAGCCAACAAGCAACTCCAAAGCCACCAAGCCCTTCACACTTGAGTTGATTTCCAAATTACATTCTTCTAAACTGCACTCTTCCAGGCGGAAGGAAAAGAAACAAGGCTTCGTTTCCCTAAAGGCTAAAAGGATGATCGACCCAAAGGAAGAAAGAAAGGACGAAGATGAGAAGGAAGAATTGGAAAGAGGAAACGAGGAAAGAAAAGTATAAGAAGAAGAAGAAACAGAAGATGACGCAAAGGAACACAAATTTAATGGAAAAGTTGGCCTCTTCTAACTTTGCCCGGAAATAGAGATTTCTTTACCTCTTCACCTGTTTTTTTTTTGTCACTCATTTGTATTCTGTTGGATTCAAAGGCATTTATTTCTCTCCAAATTCCAAACTCGGTGTTGTTGATGGCCCTCCAGCGTCTACCAATGGGCCTGAAAACTTCATTTCACCGTGAGATACTATACCAACTCTAAAAAAAAAATAAACAAAAAAAGAAATGCGAAGATATTTGAAGTGCGGTGATGCAATGAATTTCAAGGGTGAGTGCTGCATCTAGTCACATCTGTACACTTCTTGGCGGTAATCTTCTTATAAGGTGTCCGAATTTTAGTGAACAGCGATAAAGCCAACGGTAGACACAACTCGAAACAAGGTCAACTGCGGTATTACGGCGCAGCGTTTCAGCGCAAATCAGTAGCGTTACTAATCAGGAATCAGTCGACAAACATCATGGTCAGTAGAAATAGGAAAGGATGAAAAGGGAACCATGATGCCACAGATGGTTGAGTCTACACTTAAAGGGGGATTGCCGCCAAATGACAGGTTACAACATCTATAGCCATTTACCGATATCTAGTTCTGTCTAGCCCTTACTTTCAACAAGCAAAGGAACACAAAAATAAATCTATACAACTAAGATCGTAATTTTTGTTTGTTTGTATGTGCGTGTGTGTCCGTAGTGGAAATCTCGATAATCGTACTTCTTTTGTTTGTTTGTGTGTCTTTCATTAGAATTGCCTGTATAAGTAATGATTCGAACTGTGTTTTCAACAAAGATACACAGTGCTGATGACGTCATGTTCTTTCCAATCACACTCTTTTCATGCAAACGAAATCTAGGCCTCTATGTCTCTTAACCCTGGATCTAACTAAATTTAATGAAAGCTTCGGCGACTGCTAACGGGAAATCACAGTATTGTCATGAAAAACGGGAATCACAACAATGGTCAATAAAATCGGCCATATACGGGGTACTGCCCTAGTTTCTTTTGATGAAACTAACAAGCTACATGCCTCCTTAATTATTGAGTGTAAAGTTGGTGTGTACACGTGTACCAGAGAGCAAGCGGTAAGTTAAGCCTAACGACATAGCGGGCGCTTTTTTCCAGCTATCGACCTTTTTGAAACACAGATTTTGAACCGCTAGATGGGTGCCATCTACTGAAAGTGACGTCGTTAACCGTGGCAGGTTGCTCGTTGGTGCACGTGGACGCACCAACTTTACACTCAACAATTGTGTGAAAAGAAATTTCTTTGCGGACTCCTTCGCTCGTTGAAATCAAGTGCTACATAGAACTAAATAATGGTGACAGTGCCAGATGCTGAAGCCTGTCATTTGGGAAATAAGCTGCAGAAGTAATCATGTGGTGGATCTCCGCATACGACGTCAGCCGCTGCAGCGGGAAGGGGACTGACATGTATCAAGGGACAGTGGAATGCACAATTTGCGTAAGTTCAACCCACCTAATGCTACGCGCCTACGCAAACGCCATTTTTCCGGACGTTGCTGACCGAGCTCTGTCGTCACTGAAACGGTTTAACATGGAGTTGCGGCAAGCCAATGACGTATCATGCTCACACATTCAGAAAATTGTGCTTCTTGCAAAGATTTCAGTGTCCGTGCTCTGCCGTGTGACGTTAAGTGGATGCCCCGATTAAAGGCGCCTATTCACCTAATGACAGGCTACAGCATCTAGCGCCGTCTACCATTATTTGGTAGCATCGATTTGTTACGAGGAAAGTATAATGGTTTAGGGTTAACGAACATGATCCACGATACACAGCCGCATTATCAACCTGAACCTGAAACTCAACGATGAGTCCTGAAATGGATGACCATGAGAAATGTCGCTGATAATTTATTTAATATGCATCTCACACCACGGGAATAATTGGTAAAAACTTGTAGGGAACCAGGATTTATTAAGAATACAATAAAACATAACAAAAATTGAACTTGAATGGCGGGAACTATACTTCAAACCTAAAACGACTATAATGTGCGGCTGCGATTACCAACACTCAGCCGCGCAGGGAAGCATCACGTGTCAATCAGGGGTCGCAATGAGCCATTGTTCTCCTGACATGGTTCCTAAATTTTGGCTCCGATTTCCGTCGAGTCTTGGCATTGGTAATGAATTACCACGAAGTCAAGGGATTCTTTAAGATGTCTGATGATAGCAACAGGTTTATGGTGATCAGTTTCTTGTTCCATTAAAAGGCCGCGGATCTATTCATGACTTCCCCTAACTGCATGGTGGGAAGCTCAACGGTTGGTGGGGGAAAGGAAGGGGGGGGGGGGGATTTGGACCTGACCTCACCGGACAAGGAACTCCCGGTGAGGGGATAAAGTAAAACAATCACGTTTTACTGTATCGAATTTAAAAATGATTATTGAGTCTCAATGATTGGTATCGAACGCTCAAAAAACATTTAAAACAATTGACCGTAAGAATGAGCCAGGCGTACGACTTGCTTCACTCTGCTGAACGTCCGCCTTTTTCCTTTGCTACCGTGCAAATAATAAATATTGTCACCCTTATTCATTACTGCCTTGCTGCTTCACCAAACAACAGCGTTTTCCGCTCTACATGAAGCATTGTTTCTCCTAGCCGTTTATTTTACTTGCTTCCCAACGTCGCCTAAGGTTCGGTTTTTTTAAAGATTCGGTGCAAGCAAAATCTAAATGCAGCCGTAACGAAGCAGAATGCCTTTACCGGGAAGGAGACCATGTTCAGTTCTTGCTGAGGTACTTATACACAAACAATACTACATAATATTTACTGATGTAATAAGCCGCAGTCGGTCCGGTGACCTTACTACAGTGCTGGTCTTGTGACAAATCGTATCCTGGATCACAATACTGGATGACATCCTGGGTCATCATCCTGGATCACAGTAATAACTACGTTAACTTATAAAATACCATTTCATCGGTACATTTTCAAGCATATTTTTTTTTCTAACAAGTTCCCCGATGGATTAAAATAAATACAAATAAAGGTGTTAAAGGCGTTAGCACGTTCCGTGTCTCAGCCAGAGTCTTCCCAAGGTAATTCAGAAAAGGCAAAATAAAAGCGGATGGCGTGTCGTTTACCGTGAAGAGAAAAACCTGGGGGAAAAAAGGTTTCCATCGACCAACAGCAGTCAGCCATTCTCCAGAGAGCGAGACTCGCTAGGCGGGGGCGTATTAACAGCAGTACAAGTGGACGATGGGTGAAAAATCAATCAGGCAACCAACCTCGACCTGATCAATTACAACACGCAAACCGGCGTCAATTTGATTGCTTTTTCTCCCCGGGGAGTCAACTACGCCAGCCAGCAATGTACAGACAAGAAAGGAAGCCATTGTCTCGAAGCCACCTTTCCTCCCTTCCCACCACCAGACAAATTCCAAGTCTCATTTGACATGGATTTACCATACATGGCGGTCTGACGCGCTCCCAAAGCAAGCCATAGCGTTAAAAGGGGGGAGGGACATTTTGCTAGGTAATTCCAATCTAAAATAGCTAGGGTCTTTTACATGCCAAAATTGATATAGCAACGAGGAATCACAGGAACCAGCCTTCCCAAAGTCACAACACCTCTTTGTCTCCGTTTTACAACACGTTGTGGTCACAACATGTTGTGGTTTACAACACCTACAGTAGACGTTGTGTTTTACAACAACTTCAGTAGACGTTGTGTTTTACATCATAGACGTTGCGTTTTACATCATAGACGTTGCATTTTACAACACCTACAACGCACGCCTTTGTTGTGTTATACCGTAAGTCATCTACATTTGTTTTGTTATTTTGAAAAGTCTGCGGGAAGAGTTACGGCTGATTCGTCGTCCTCCAAGCCCACCGGGCAAATAAGAGCCATGAGTCAAGAAGCTGACTGTTTTGTTCAAACACACCGAATAAATGGGGATTTCAAAACATACAGACCAGGGCTATCTACAGTACTGGCCGGATCTTGAACGAAAAATAGCATACGCCACTAGGTTGGGAAATATGGCCGCCGAAAACGCCACTTAAGCCACGATTGTCTCTTTCTGTCAACCGAGGGCGACACCGTCCGTACAAAACTGCAACGTTCCTTCCCTTGCAACACTTTCTGGATACACGAACGTGTCGCTTTTTTTTTCACAAGCGCAGAGAAATAGCTTAACTGTGGCTGAGTGATAGCTTAAAAACTATTTTAAAATGTTTTAAAACTATATTTTAAAACTATAATAAAAATGTGTCACGCAAATCTACGTAAAATTAAAACTACATTTTGATAACCGCCACTAGATGCCAACAGATGTCGCTCCTCTCCGTACAAATATTCACCGATGCGATTTGCCAATTCCCGAACAGACCTCAAGAAATGGGAGAGTCATGGCGTCCATTTTGTATACCCCCTCTAATTCGTTGTAGGTCGGGCCAGTTAGTTTAGTGGCCATGTACAGACGCTTGTTAAACCACCACTTTCAGACGCAACTGTACATTTGTTGTGGTTTTCGGATTGCTTGGGTACTATTTATTAATTCGTCCCTAACGTCAAAACAGTTTTAAATGAATTAAAAGGGGGAAGGCAAACATTTACTGATATTGATGGTTTAACTAAATATAACTACCAAACTTAACCAAAGAGTTGCTGCGCATACAGCTACACTCGAGGCTTCTGTTAGAGGTTCAGCTTACGCACGCTTTTACCATTTGAATTTCCGGTTTTCGCAGAAATGGTTGAACTACAGTTTATAAAATAAAAAAAATAAAAAATTTCAAATCCAGTCACAGCCTAAAGGCTGCAGTTTGTTTGTAAAACTAAAGGACTGCAATTTTTGTTTGGCATAATTAAATTATTAACAAAAACTTACTTAATAATAGAATCCAGACACAATTTTACTTCACCAAACTCGGTATAAAAACACAAATTAGTCGACAGTATTTTCAGCCAAAGACTGAAAAGCTTTTCAAAGATAGACTATAACAGTGGTATCTAAAACTTGAAAAGTCATCCTTGACGTATTTTGTTAAGCAGAACGTTTATTCTTAATTATATTTGTGACGTCATTCAGTACCTTGCTAGGTGTTTTAGGCGTTGTGGTTTACAACACATATACACGTTGTGGGCTACACCTATAGACGTTTGGTTTACACCACCTACAGATGCTGTGGTTTACGACACATAGGCGTTGAGGTTTACAGCACGTATAGACGTTGTGGGTTACAACACCTATTCTGTAGACGTTTAAATACTCTACTCAACATCTACAAATTTTCGTCCTTGGAAGACTGATTTTAGAAGTTGCTTTTGTCGACGTTGTGCTTTACAACGCATAAAACCTCGTTATAAGACCCAGAGTGTCCTTATAACCTCGTTATAAGACCCAGAGCGTCCTTATAACGAGTTTTAGGAATATGTAGGTGTTGTAACTCGCTACGCCATTTTTGCAGTGCAAGAATCGAAAAAATTCAAGACGCGAAAACAAACCTAACCGAACGTAAAATAACAACAACACGACAGAAAGAGAACTACTAGGTGTTGTTGCAAATCTTTTATGTTGCCAATGTTTGCTGGGGTGCATGGCCAATTAAGTCCTTATCTGTTTAATCTGTCATAGGTTAAATATCAACATATTGTCATTTCATTTCCGGTTCCTGCCTCTGGAACGTTCTAGAAGTTTCCATTTCCCATAATACCCTTGTTACTTCGCGGTTGTCAGGGGGTAACCAAACTGTATAAAAGAAATGGAGCCAGCATACAGAATCAGTTAGCCTTCGGGCCAGCCATCCGGCGGGTCCTCCTAAACCCCTGCTAGGTCTACTAGTTAGGAGAATTTTTGCTACTTAAGTCGTAGTAGGCCTTTTTTACGAACCTTTGGTTAACGTAGTTTCCGGGGTTAGGCCCAAAGTAGGCTGGTTTCTTTCTGTCTAAGATCTAAAGTTCTGGCCCTAGAATTCTCAAGGTCAATCCAGACCTCTCTCCCACTTAGCTAGCAATTTTTGTTAGGTGTATAATTGAGTTCTGTTCTGAAGATACATTAGTTTATTTTCTACGAGTATAATTCGGAGGGAAGAAGCATTCATGATTTCTGTCCCAGGCTTAGTAGTAGTGTTTACTGCTCCACTAGTACGGTTTCTGCCCAGTGCTCTACCGCTAATGTCGGTTCCAACTCCCAAACTATTTATGGTAGGAAGTTCATCTCCGAACTCGGGAATTTGCTGCACGAAATCTCCCTTTTCGTGAAATGTCAACCAAATCAAAACAAAATTACGAATATTATCGAGTTTTAAATAGCCAACACACACAATTCAAACTAAGTCGAGTATTAAGACATCGTTTTGCGCAGCCAAAAGGGAAGGTAACAATAATACTACAACGAAGTACGAAATCTGGTAATGGGTACATTTTCAACAAATACCCAGTTTGGAGCTTTTCAAACGATTCAGTTGACATGAAGGGCCAGGTCCAGCACCCCTCCGTCGTAAAGCAAATAGGCCTAAAACGCATCGCTTTTCAGCTTGATTTCCGCACCGTCACCACGCATCTAAAGTAAACGAGACACTAATCTAAGTTGACGATGTCAATAAACAAAATTAAAATCATGTTTTTTTTTTGCCTCTTTGTACACGGACGTAGTACTACAGTATCAGCCAGATATCCAGAAAAAAATAGCATACTAGATTGTACAATATGGCCGCCGAAATCACCTCGTATTTACTTGATTTGTCCTGTTGCCACTTGCTGTCAGTAGAGGGCGGTAGTTACAGCCCAAGAGAGTGCCAACTGAGATGCTGCTGCTGACTACACGAACATATACACCTGATTTTAAAACTACGTGAGTGGCAGTGTGACAACTTAAAAAAGTTACTTAAAATTGGTTTTAAACCTTTAAAGCTAATAAAAAAGTGTCGAGCAAAAATAAAATTTTCATTTTGAAAATTGTCAATAGATGTCGCGACCTATCCTCAAAAATCGTACTCGAAGGCTTTACTGCCGCACATGTCTCCGTCGCTTAGCAAAGTCCTTGGTGACGTCGTATATTGACGGGCATATTGTCTACCGTTTAGTTTTTAGGTCCGAGCCTTCTTCATCCCAAGGTAATTCAGAAAGACAAAACAAAAGCTGATGGTGAGCCATTCACCGTGAAGATATAACCTAAAAATGTTTTTCCATTGACCAACAGCGCTCAATCTAAAAGCAGCCTTGTCAGCCTTGATTGATATTGACAGTTTGCCAATCATAATTAAATTATGAAGCAAATCAATTTCTATCCCCAAAATCCAGCTTTAGTAGAATGAGAGTTGCTATGACAAAATATCAAGCCGAGATACAGCCTATGGGACCGTCCATATATTACGTCACACCATGGGGGTGGGTAGGTGGTTGATTTATTGTGACAATTATGACACAGGGGTGGGGGAGGGGGTTTCCAATATGTGACGTCACAAACATGCATCACATTTTTGTGTTTATATCACCTTAATTTCTTGGCGTATTATTGAGAACAATTATAGTCCAGATACAATTCCATTTATGTATCAGTTAGACGACGGCGTTCGGCAACAATAAGGTAAGACTTTCGCTGTTTACCCGAGGCAATAAGGCGAAAGTCTTGCCGCATTGTTGCCGAACGCCATCGTCTAACATATTTGTACAACGACGAGTTGATTCTTTAGTGGACGAGCCATTGTTGCAATAAAGCGACAGTGTTAGTGCATTGTTGCCAACCATCATCGAACGTATTGGTGCAACAACGGTTTGCATTGTTAGTAATCGACCCATTGTTGGCGGGAATGTTCTTTGCTCCAACTTCGTTTTTAAAACTCAGTAACAGTCTGCAATAACTCTTTCGTTTGGGTTTTTCTTCAGCTGCGATAAATGTATTATTTTGGAAACATTGATACGTAAATATTGATATGCAAACATTGATTGCGGTAGTAGATTTATTTACGTATATAAGAGCCAAAGGCCTTCGTTTTCTTACTTACGTAAGTAAGAACCCCAAGCCTTCGTGTTCTATGCCTAGAATTCTTTTTTCTTCTTTTAAAAATTAATAGTTGTTAATTTGAAGTGTGAAGTAGTTTGATAATACTTTAGTAACGATTTGGGATATGTAACTATGCACAGCGGTTGCATTTTTACTACTTAAGTAATAACCAAAGACCTTCGTTTTCTTACTTACATAAGTATAAGAAACCCACGTCTAGTCGTGGTTCTTACTAGTGGTAAGACAACGGTTTCATTGTTGCAGGTATGTATCTTCATACTGGTTAGATGCCTGTTTTCTGCAACAATGAGGTAAGACTGCCGCATTTTGTCCGAGGGCAAAGCCCGATGATAACAATGCGGCAGCCTTACCTCATTGTTGCAGAAAACCGGTGTCTAACTAATTTGTAATCCGACTCCATTGAAGGTAGAACGTGTGCACATTGTTGCTCACTTTCGAATTATTTCTTTGTCTGCTGCTTGTATCGTTTCCGTAGACACACGACAACAAAAAGCCAACAAATTAACTGGCAAAAGACGGTTTCGCGGTTTAGAAAAAAACATTAGAGCTCGTATCCCCATACTTACCAGAAAGTGAACACAGTTTGAGTTTGAAATGTTTGAATGTTTGTGTGCGTGTGTATGTTTGTGTGCGCTTAAAATGTGCATTGTTTTTTTTTTTTTAATATTCGTCTTTGTGTTTGTTGTTTGTTATTTGTCATTTTAAGTGTGCTTCTTATGAGTGTGCATATATGTGCATATATATATATATATATATATATGTATGTGCATATGTATATATGTGCATATATATGTGCATATATGTGCATATATGTTTTTTTGTGTGCATTTATAATTTGTGAAACAAGCAGACTCCTAGTTAAAGCAATTTTTTTTTTGGGGGGGGGTCTGTTTTAGCTCTAGTTCGTGTGAGCAATTATTGAGCATTTATCATTCAATTTTGTCGGTGTTTTGCTGTCAATAGTGTCTCTTTTGTGTGTGTTTGTGAGTTTAGGTTTCTTTCTGTTTCATGTGCGTGTATGTATTATATTTTTCTTGCGTGTGTGTTTTTTTTGTAATATCTAACCGTTTTGTTTGTTTGATTAGTGATGTACTTGTACACGTGTGCATGGAGGCTCGCATGCCACAATCCTTGTTCCCTGGAATTGGGAGTTCAAACTGTAGTTCGTTGCGTTCGAGTGAATTCTAATCCGTTTTTATTCGGTTACCATAACAGCTGTGAGCGTGGGGATACGAGCTCTAATGCATTTTTTTGTAAAAGGCAAAGCCGGTTTTTTTTTCAGTTAATTTGTTGGCTTTTGTCGCTTCCTTTTTATTGTAATTGGTACGGATTGGTCTACCATGTGTACGGTATGCCCATTGTCCACGCAATTTTGTTTGCGAAAAAATGGAACATTAGAAATGCATATTATGTTAAGGTTCTGCCCAAGATTTGTCCCATATTTATTATGTGATGGCAACACACTAGCGTGTGTCTAGATTTAGCAAGTGTCATCTCGATGGGTAGTTGATTATAGATTGCTGCAGCCAGGCTGTAGCGTAATTTGCAGTTTATTTGTATTTTGTGTTTTATGATTGAGAGCATGGCTTCGGGCTCTTAAGCTCTTATTAAAACCGTTAATCGTAATTGGTAAGAAGTCTGTTCATTGTTGAAACTGTACTGTCTTCACGAAATAGACAGCCGCTTTTAACAATGGAAAACGATGAAAGAGGAGTACAAATGCTATAACTCCACTGCTGCAACAGTAGTCCAACAATGAAAGAGGTGTACAAACACAGAAAAACTCCAAGATTCAAACCCATGGACTGAAAACATTTGAAAAAAAAAACACAATAAATTTAATTATAAGCAACTGTAAAGTACTTTCATATTTTACATGGGCGGAGGGTTGATTGCAGAAGTGTAACGTGATTATTTGGTGGCGTTTTAAATGTTGTGACATTTGTGACAAGGGTGGGTGGGTGTCTTAATTAGGCCCAAAAGCGTGACGTAATTATATGGACGGCACCTATACGGTATATGTGCCAGAAATGATCACGCGATCATCCTCATTTCCTAACAGTAGCTAACACCCCTTCCTCCCACTCCACCCCTTTTTTTTACAAGGCCCATTTTAGAAGCAAATAGGGGGGGGGGTAATCTTTCCTCCATGGTACAGCACAGACAAGAAAAATACGTTTTAGTGCAACCGATCATCCACATTTCCTGCCTACCCCACTTCCCCCCCCCCTCCCCCCAGTTTTTCCAAGTACCCTTCTAGAACCAAACAAGGAGTCTTTCCTCTATGGCATAGCCTACGTATAGGGAGAATGAATTTTAGTACAAGAATTGAGCAAGCGATTTATCCACATTTCCTGCCTCTAACTCCCCCTCCCTTTCTTTTTAAGTCCCCTTTTCTAGAAGGAAATAATGATTAATCTTTCCTCCTTGATAACTGGAGTAAATGGTAAACGGTAGATGGTACCAGGAGTGAGCAAGCCATCATTCCCCAACAAGAAGCTACCCCTAACGAAAAGTTAAGTTTGAAGATGACTTGCTGCAAAAAAGGAGTCGACCAAAAAACAAATCGATAGCGAAGGTCTTTCAATTGCGAGACTCATACGTGGAGAGGAAGAGAGAACGAGTCTCATTTCTTGAGATGCTTGGTCGCGCATTCCCGGGATCATTTCCGGTAAACATTAGCCCTAACTTAAGCCTAACTACCACCATTTTATCCCGGAGTTCCAATCGTTTACTTCGTTGGGGAAAATGAGAGGAGTGAGAAGAGCGTTCCCATCACGACGGCAATTTAAAACAGATTGCGGCTGCAGTTAAGACGCAAATAACACAGACTGTTTTGTCCAATGAAACATTAAAAGTCGTCATGCTTGCAGACATTTTTTCTGCCAACACAACTAGCAATATGTGAGAAAGAAAATTTTGCCATTCTAAACCGAAATCTAAACTAAACTAAACAGGGTCGGATTGGAAGGGTCGGGCTTCGAGAATACTCGCACCGGGAGAAGGGGGGGGCGGCCGGGGTGATTCGAGCGCAGGAACCGGAAGCTAGAGTGTTTTAATATAAATCGGTGTGAATTTGAAGCGTTTTCCTGCAACTTAGAAATACAATTTTCAAACGAATTCATTTCACATTTTTTTTCAAAAATTTTTTAAGCAAGTGCCTACCATAAGAGGGAGGGGAGGGGGGCTACTTTTTTTTTAAAGAAATCATCATGAATTTGGAACGTTTTCCCGTAATTAGTGATGAAGTCTTGACATGAACTCATTAAAAAGAAAAAGAAAAAACTTTCTCTGAAACAAAGGCCGCCTGTAATAGAGAGGGGGTGGAACATCCAGGGGCCCCGAAAACTAACTTTTCTTTTACCAACTTGGCTTGTATTTTTTTTAAAGGTTTCTGGAAGTTTAACATAATTTTCACATGAATCAATTTCAAATTTAACAAAACTTTTGGGGGATACTATCGCTTTTGCAGTGCGGGAGGGGGGCTAGCTTTGTTATTAAAGCAATCAACGTGAATTTGGAAATGCAGTTTTCGAACATACTCATTTCAAATTTTTCATATTTTCTTGCTTTTTGGGGGGAAACACTGGCCTCTTGTATGTGGGGGGGGGCCCTCTCCAGGTTCCAGGACGGCCCTATCCGACACTGACCCATAAACAAAGAGGCATAAATGGCATAAAATTCAAATGGCAAAAGCTCATCGATCGCTTCTTTTCATAGTATTTGTCGGGGGTGTACGTATGACGTGGTTGCTAAAGTCGTACGCCTGGCCGAACGACTTTAAATGACTGGTGGGGGTTCAGGTTTGGCTATGTGTCCCAGTTTCCTTCTTCGCTTGTCGGAGTGGACTGACTGCTGGGTAAATAATTAAAGGTGGAATTCCACCGGTGTCGGCCAGGCGTACGACTCTAACAACTACGTCATACGTCCCCGACATAATGGTAGCAGAGCATGGTTGTGATGCACGCACCTCTAAATGTCAATTTTGACAAGTGGTGGTCACCAAGCTATTTTCCATCGGTATACGGTCCGGGATCTCAGAGTCACACTCTGCTTCACTGTGGAATTCCACCTTTAATTATTTACAAAGCAGTCCCTCCACTCCGACGAGCAAAGAAGGAACCTGAGACACATGGCTAACCCTGAACTCCCACCAGTCATTTAGGTGTCGACCAGGCGTACGATTTTAACAACTACCTCATACGCCCCCGACAGTATTTACGTCTTTATGACAATAACTGATAAATATAAACTCTGAAAACTGACAGTGTTGGTCTAACACAACTTGGGAGAGGAAATTCCCTAATATTTTTACAGAACAGACGCAATAACGCCATAGAACAGACGCAATAACGCCACATTCGCTGCGGTTCATGCATATGAAGCCAGTCGGTTAGCAAACTAAAGGTAAAAACAATGGCGTCTTTAGTGAGCTTAGAGTTCTACCATAGATTAGAAAGTTAACTAGATATACCGTCTCACTTCTTCCCGTCCTACGCGGACCTCTAGCGGTAGTTGCGGCTACTAATACCTCTGCTAATGCTTTTGCCTCCGAAGCAGCAGAAGGCAAAAGCATTAGTAGAGGTGTTAGTAGCCGCAACTACCGCTAGAGGTCCGCGTAGGACGGGAAGAAGTGAGACGGTATATCTAGTTAACTTTCTAATCTACGGCTCTACTACAGTACCGGGCTGATTGTGGATAAAAAATAGCATACGTGATTAGGTTGGACAATATGGGCGCCGTAAGCACCGCTGATGCGAATGATTTCTCTTGTTGCCACTTTTTTGTCAACCAAGGACAAAACCTCCCGTACAAAAATACTGCCTTCCTTGAAACACCTTCTAGAAAAATGAACATGTCGCTATTTACTGAAGAGCTATGTGCAGTCAAGAAATTTAACGGCTTTGTGACAAAAATACGAAAATTTATTTATTTGTACGTGTAAGCTATTTTCCAGGCGAGTACTGGGATTAAATTAGTGAATTATTAAGCTTTTTGTCACTCGGAACTATTTGGCAGCCAGAAGGTGGCGGGACTCACCATACAAAAATTCACCAATCTAATTTGCTTGGCCAATTCCCGAAAAGACATCGAAGAAATAAAATGAAATGAAATTAATAATCATCAATTTTTATCCGTGTACATTTTAACAAGTAAAGTGAAACTTCAATCGTATAACCATATTTTTTACGGCACACTTGACGTTTTTGTTCGTAATCCGTATACTTTTTTTATGGCATGCAGTCACATGTGAAATAAAAACTGGAAAAACTGGAATTAATGTTACTTTAAATGTATGCCAAAACCAATTCAGTCTACTATGCCTTAAGGCCGGAAGTAATTTTTTTTTTCATTTGCAAAGGTGTGAACGGGCACACATGCACTGATTGTTGCTGCGCATTTTGAAACAATTCAGCTCAGCTCTGAAAGCCTGCTTCTGAGATTCGGCATTCTATCGTTTCTAGTTGCCAATTTCGAGGCCGGCCACGAACATACATAGCTCAGTTTGGTTTAAAACTTTATACGTTTGGCTGTAACACGGATTCTTTCAATTTCAATATCAATTTATTCGAAGAGGCCCTGACCCTTGGTCGTACGCCTCTGCGAAACAAATTACAACCATAACACACTGAAGCAATGAAACACTTAACAGCCCACCAAAACTTGGAAGGTCATCTGCCCTTGTGCCGACCACCACCACCGTCACCTTACCGTAGCACACAATGCACTCCAATGGTACAATGGTGTAAAGCATTGTGAACAGGCACACACGCAGCCAAGCACTATCGGTCATCACTGCTAGGCTGTACACACATACACCACCACCCAATATTCTGCTGCTGACCACTGAGGGCACCCACACTTCAACTCACCGCACCAGAAACCAGGAACGAAGAACAACCTTCACACCAGGGTCACCGGGTGCCTCAGGCTTTGAACACTGCTGCCACTGAGGATCACGACACTGCTCATTATCTACATAATCCACATCACCACACTCTCTACCGCTTACATATCCACTTGCTCTCGGCAACTACCACACCAGGCTTCTTAGGGAGAGAGCTGACTAGGGGCGGGGGTGGAAACACGAAAATGATCACAGTTGCACTCCCGTTACTGCACAATACCTCGCCAGCGCCCGCAGCCGTTGCAACGACGACTTTCCCACTACTGCAAGTAGCTGACCGACAGTCGACAAGCCTTTCACCCACTTCAACAAAGCAACCCGATGAGTTGCTTAGACCGGGCAGAAAACCAGGAAATGCTCCGGAGTCATCTCAGTATCACACACCACACAGAGAGGGGTGACAGCTAGTCCGATCCTATACTGATGATTGGACCTGGAAGTAGGCCCTCCCCTTTACCGCTGATGCCCATCCCTCCTGCCATTCAGTCCAAAGCTGATTACGGAGAAATGGTCTGTTCATATGAACTGAAAAGGCCGGTTGCACTTCTAGAGCATCCTGTACAATGGCTTCACGCACCAGCCCGTCTGCCTGATCATTCCCAACAATACCTCTATGCCCCCTGACCCACTCCAGGTCCACAGAGCCCCGCTGCATAGCCATCCAGAACTTCCACCCAATAGTCTAAGCCAATGGACCGCTACATCGAGCTGACTCCAAGAGTGTCGCAAGCCTTCTATACTCGACTGTGAGTTGGAGCAGATGGCGAAGGATGGGAGATCCAGATCAAGAACTATATCCAACGACGCTACTGAAATTGCAATCATCTTGCAAACAATGCTGGACGTGATTCGCTCACTCTCCATTTGTGACCAAAAAGAGATGGTGCACTGACTCCAATCCCACCCATGCCTGTTGTTCTAACAAACGGCGCGTCACAGAAGACATCACATTCTGTGTATGTAGGTTCAAATCCCCTCAAAACTGCCAGACACCAGGTCCAGGGACTAACCGGGGCTGTGAACCCAACCCTGAAACAGTGCTCCGAAACCTGCAGGAGCAGCGAGACCCCAACACCTGCTTCCCCTAGCAGACTGTGTACCTTGTCACTCAGACACCTGTAGTTTTCCAGGACTCTACCAAACGGGATCTATGGATCCTCTGCCAATATTGCGCATGCAAAGTGCCGCAAGCAGCTACTTGGCACGACACTCCAAGTGCGGTTCACCACACTCTACCCATAGGGCCTGTAGAGGAGTTGAAACCATGCACCCGGAAACAATATGCAGACATTCGTTTACAGACGTCTGCAGTGTGCGAATATGTCTGCATGAAGTATTCAAGAATGGCAGGTGGTAATCGAAACCAGCTCTCACAAGGGTCCCGTGCACTCCTAACAGCGCTCCACGTGTTACGGAACTCTGCCTGACCATGGCCTTAAGAATCGAGGCGCGCGATTGAACTGTCCATCGCAACAGACTGACATGCGCGTTCCATGTCAGTTCTGCGTCAAGTACTATGCCAAGATACTTGACCTGTCGCTTTGGCTGAATCACTAACCCACCAACTACCAGAGCAGGCACAGCCTGCTGAACATGTGTGCACGAGAAGACTACCACCTCAGTCTTCGCCGGAGCTAGAAGCAGACCTCTGGCCTCAAGGTGACGACCAACTAAATCTAGGGCTGGTTGGGTATGCTCCACCAAGAGACGCGTGCCCCAGCCCACAAACCACATAGCAACGTCAGGCGCCAGGCATCCGAAATACTCTAGATGCCAACTCAACCTCTGTACTAACATACACTCAAACACCTTACGAACGCAAGACAGGAGCGCGATCGGTCTGTAATTAAGAATGCTAGACCGGTCACTACCAGCCTTGTGCACAGGCACCAAGATGGTGAACATCTATGCTTCAGGCACTTCAGCACCATCAAGAATGGCCTGGAAGGGCGCCAACAGTTCCTTCTTCACCGCACAGGACTGCCTTCTCAGATCAGCGTACGTAACCCCATCGACACCTGGCGTGCTCATATCCTTGCATTTCGCCAGCGCCGCCTCAAAGTCTTGGGATACCCAACACTCATCACTCGCCCAAGACCGAGCAGAACTCTGAGTGAGTGGTAGGCGAATGCCTCCTGGAAGGGCGTATACACTCGTAAATCTTTCATTAAAGGCATCCTCCATATCCACACTCCGAAGGACAGAACGACATGTAGCAGCCGAATGCGTGTCATACACCCACGTCACATAAGTTTTTGAGTCCTGATGACGCACCGAACGCCATGCTTGCATCAAGGACGTCCCTGACCCAACCCGTTCATACATTCGACTCCCGTACTGCACCTTTTCCATCTTAATTATGTATGCCAACTCATTTGCGGTGCCTTTATAAGCTCACTTGCGGTGCCTTTATAAGCATACCACCGTTCGTCACTAGGATGACGTTTCCATTGTCTATATGCTTTTCGCCGGTCTCTCACAGCGTTCATGCAGGCGCGCGACCACCATGTTGATTGCTGCGGTTTCCTAGAAACACCCTTACACTGCCGACTGCACTTCCGACACACGTACTGTGCTATCCAGCCTGAAAAGCTCCCACTGCCTACTATGAGATGTTTTCTACCTGCACTAGGTGGCAGAATCCGATCAACCACAGTGCTCAGAAGAACCGGGAAGTGGTCATTATTCCTAAGATCATCTGACACTTAAAAGGCAAAGGCCGATTCCAGCGTTGGTGTGCACACAAAGAAGTCTAACACCAACTCCTGGACTCTGCCATACTGCCACCTAGCAAACGTGGGAGTCCCATCGTGCAATATACTCAGTTCCATCCTCTCAATTGCATTCACTAACCTGCGGCCTCTGACATCTACTCGAAGCGAGCCCCAGTCGTAATGGTAACTATTAAAGTCACCTCCAACCAGGCATGGCGGAGCTAATTGTCCAAACCAGGAAAACCATTCTGTGTCAGTCGAATATCTTGTCGCATGCAAAAAAGCCTACGTAACCCATTGAATTGCATCCAAACTTTAATTGTGCAAGCGTTGATCCCATTCACCTGCCGGCTCAATACAACTAGTAGACAGGGAACCGACCACTTGATAAAAATTCCAACCTTTTTCCCTCAATATACGAAATCGGACCGTTAGGATACTACACTGAAATTGTGCATATTATTTGCTTCCTGCATGCCCAGCACATCCGTGTAATGAAGAAGCTGCTCGACCTCTCCCATCTTACCCTGTAGGCTCCTGGCATTCCAATTAGCTATACTGAAAGAGGTGAAAGGGTGAATACTATGCTGAAGTACACTACCCACCCAGGACAGCAACCCTCACACTATTCCAGGTCTCCCTCCCCCGACAACTGACAACTCTCTCCCATATTACTTTGATGATTAATCTCAATAACTTGACTATCATCAACTTGCTGTAAGTCTATCACATGTGCTAATCCTAACGTTAGGTTAGATTTTGGTAGTGCTTCCGAAATCCACTCTTGTTGCCGCAGTTCCACCTCGGCATATGAATGCTCCGTACTTGCCTCTGGATGCTGCTTGTCAATCATCTCACACACTGCCGACTGATCTGTCAACACTGGCAATGATGCTTCTTTCTCACAAATCGCTGACTCGCTTAGTGCCTGGTCACGGGTTTAGCGTTTCTTGCCTCCTCTCTTCCGTTTTGAGGGTGTTGTTAACCACAATCCCTCACTTGCATCACCATCCCTCTCTTTTGTTGCCTTCTACTCTGCTGCACTGGCAGTGGCACAACTTCATTTACACCTTCAACGACATTTCTTGCCGAAGATTGCTGTGGAAATTCGCTATCAGGAGACGACGATGCTCCTACAGAGCACTGCGTCACGGTCACCTGCCCACTGTCTTCTTTTGCTGCTGCTGGTGGTGGCCTGCCCCACCTTGGTCATAACGCTGCCTTTCCTGCTCCTCCTGTACCGCCTCTTGTAAGTGCTGACATAATTGGTGAGGGTCACACCATACCCAGCAGGTTGCGCACGCGCGGGTAGCACACACACACCTGTAATGTCCTCTGATCGAGCACTTCAGACATTTACGTGCTCGATCAGTAACCACGATAACAGACGGAACACCACGGATACTAACAATATCTGGGACATGGTCTATAGAGACTCCCTCGCGCAACCGCATGGTGGCGAGGCGCACACTGGTCTCATATACTTCACGACCACGGACAATGAGCTTTTCGAATAAGTGTGCCTCCAATTGCGCTATCTTGCCAAACGCCGTGTTAATCTTGTGATACACGTGGTGAGATCCCACGAGGCAGCCAGTGTATGCGCGCTTGTATAGTCTCTTCATGTAAATCATACATCTCCACAGGACGGCCGTTGATCATCACTTGCGCTCTCAACAACTTCAGCATCGCTGCTTCTGACTGAGATCAACCTCAAACGCATTTCCGCCCCGTACGGAGCCTACTGCCTTACTTTCGTTGGCCCCTGCAACATGCTCCATGGCCAAGAAAACTTGCGTTCAGGGTCCTGTTTTATGTTTGCATTAGTGTTTGTATCTATAGGGCGAGCGCATAGCCATGGGCTGCGCTCCAATAAAGTGTATATAGAACTCCCGTAAATCAGGAATGGCTCGACCAATTGAAAAAGTGGTCTCTTAATTGAAGATGAAGGCCAAAGAAATTTCAGGCTTAGATCAAGTTTCAGATTTAGGTAGATGTAGTAGTTTTTTTTCCGAAACGGTGTCACACAAGAACAAGAACAATAAGAAGTGAACAATTTTAAAATTACGTGTGGCTCCCTACTTTTAGTCTTGTACAGAATTGCATAATTTTTGGTATAGGCCTGTACCTTCGATACCTGTCTACTTTCTGGCCAAATTTCGTAGAAAAATACAACGAAGACATACATTTGTTTTTTAGTTTTGCTGGAGTGAGGACTTCAATCATATGGATACGAAAGCTTTACAATTAATTTATTCCTCTTGTAAAGTTCTGTAGATTGTAGTTTGTAGAACTACTGTAGATTGTAGAATTCCGTTCCGACATAAACGTGTTAAATACTCACAAATGGATGTTTTATAGAATTAAGGAAAAGAAAAACAAAAACCGTAATTTACACAGATCAGGTCTGATTTAACTATCTATGATAATTGTACGTATTTTAACTTTCAAACATTATTTTGTTTTCTTTTTCAATGTGAGGTAGAAAACTACTGCTGAAAACTACTGATTATCAAATTTAACTTTTTGAGTGAAGATGGAAACCGTAACTCTTCGGAACATAATGAACGGTTTATAAATGCTAGAGAGAAACGCATGAAATGTGAAAGATAGCGTGCTTTCTGGAAAAGGAAATTAGGAATGTCAATATGACGTATTGATCGCGTAGGGGGTGGGTGGCAGAGCTGAAAGAAAGCACAGCCAAGCACTTCCCAAACAAGTATATATATAAAAAAAAAATGAACGGATATCGATATTCGAAAAGTCCACCTTAGTAGAAGACATTTTCGTGTAACGTTACGTTCGATGTCTTTTTTTGTTTTGTAATTGTGCACTAACATCGATAATAGGTCAAAATAAAACTTGTTTAGGATTCCAATCAAGTTTTTTCACCATTTGAAGTCTCAGTATCACATCAAAATCCACCAAAACTACCCCTTCTAGTGTCTAGGTCATTAACCCTTTTCGTACCATGACTTTACGCTTAAGCAGAAGCCAAAACAATAAGGCCTGCAACGAAAAGGAAATTTAGTGACGATTCCCTGGGAAGCTGAGAAAAGCATTAGAGGCTTGTCCTACGAGCTAACAGGATCCCAAGATCGAATCACGTTATACGTGGAACTTTACGCCCTCCTGCGTATATCTGGAGTCGACGGAGTTAAGAGAGAAACTTTAGTCGACAGCAGGGGCGTCGTGGCATTAGGGCGCCAGGGGGGGGGGGGTCACAAGCCCCTCCAGCCTCAATCCAATTTCCTAAAAATAAAGACGATTTTGGTTTGTGTGCGGCCTGGCACCAGCCCTTCCTTTTAAAAAAGTGTCAATTTGGGTCTTCCAGCTGTCTCAAACTCATTAAAATTGCTGAAAATGTGTGAGCTTCCGTAACCTGCTGGGATTGCTTACAGCACTCCCCCAGACCCACTAACTGGAAAAGGTTGTGTCCCCCCCCCCCTCCGTAATTTCGTGGGTGCACGACGCCCTTGGTCAACAATATAGATGGATTAAACGTTGCAGAAATGGTATACGCATAGAAGTCACCATGCAGTGAACCTTGTAAAATGCTAGGCTAACTTACATGCTTGTTTCCTTTACTGAACGTTCGTGCATTCCTTTTCCTTGCAGCGGTGAAGCACCTACAGCAGTTTCCTAAATGCCTTTGTCGCATGTACATAACTATAGCGCTAGACGACCAAAAGAAACAGCCCTCTGGTGGATTATACAGATATAGCTATCAACCAGGCTGGGGAAAAAATGGCCGCTTTCAATCTCCATGTCATTTCCCGTTCAAATAGCTGTAATAAACGTTATCGCCAAGGTTTTAATTGGCAATTAAAATGAATAAAAAATATAATTTTATGGCTATGTATTAATTTGCTTTACCAGCTTGCAGCTGTGTGGTTTCAGTTAATTCTACAAAACTATTTGGTCCTGTTTTGCATTAATTCTACAAAACTATTTGGTCCTATTTGGTCCTGTTTGCATTTTACGATCAAATTTTTTATCGTTTGGGAAGCGGCCATCTTGTTTTTGCAGCCGAGTAATGCAATTCTACAAAACTATTTGGTCCTATTTGGTCCTGTTTGCATTTTACGATCAAATTTTTTATCGTTTGGGAAGCGGCCATCTTGTTTTTGCAGCCGAGTAATGCAGTAGAGCTAGTGCCTCGTTCGTTGCAGCATGAATGCATTTAGCTCGGAAAAGAGACGATTTCGATACTTGCAGCACTGCAAAGTGCAGCTAAATTGTAGGGAAGAAAAACTATCATTTAGCGGATTCCTTTGGCATCGTGAGGATAGGAACCGCACGGTTTCTTTATGAGGTACTGATTTGCTTCACTCAGTTAAAACAATAGACACACTGAAAATGCTATGGTTACTAGGGATGAAACTAAGGTGACCGATTGGAATGTCCTGTGCCACACTAAGCTACGGTGTCCTGTGCCAGCTACTAAGCTACTGTACTGCTGACGACGGAACCGAGGCTACGCCCTTTTGCCTAGGCTGGGACCAACCAGGACATTCCCCACGGAAGGCCATTTGTTGCGGACGTACATTGCGCTATCTAGATGTTGCGCCTTGAGGCTGTTGACCATTGCCAAGTCCATTACTTAATTGCTGGGCCAGGGTTAAAAAGTCTGTTACCATGACATCTATTAATCCATATAATATCGAAATAATCTTGTGTAACTTTGGTCGATTGCTTGCCCACCATTGTTGTGATCGCGTCATAGTAGTTAGGTCTGCAACCAAGTCCTGCCTATATTCCATTCCCAACTCTCGACCCAACTGGAAGCAAGTCAACTGATTTGAGCCTACTTAAACATGACCCAGCTTTAGTCCTTCCCGAACATAAGTTAAACTCCATATGATGTAATTAATGTAAGGATAAGGCGGGTGGATTTACTCAATGTTTCTTGTGACTGGTAGGCGGCAGGCAGTTTTTCATACTTTGTCAACTATAAAACTGAACTTCAAACGCCAAACAGGTTTCTGTTCTTACTGCTAACAAACTTATCCCATTGAACTATCAAGTCCTGGCTGCTTTGTCACCGTGGTCCATACAGTAATTACGACGTTAGTGAACATCACGGTGTTGTAATCAGAAACTGATTTGAACCTGACATAAAAACTCTTCCTCACCAATCAGCTGCTTGACAGCTTGACTGCTTGGACAGTGCGGACAGCGTTAGAATGTTGGTCTGATATCGTGAATTGAGTCCGAGTTCTTCAACACAAGAACACGGCATTGTGGTCGGCGTTGGTAGTATGTCGCTATAGCTAGAAGCTACAAAAAAAAAATCAAGCTAAAAATGTGGTGTCCAGTCGGGATCTCAAGTTCATGTATGGATGAGTACGGGCAAAGGCTCACCTCAGCGTTGAATCGGTCCCAACGTTGGTCTCGTGTAAGAGGTTTGTTTCCAGTTCCATGCCACAGAAGTGGGCAACACGTGGTAGCAGAGCACTTGGCAAGAATATGAGTTTGCAACATTCAGTCGGCAATTGATGTGTTGGGTTTCAGTTAGTTTAGGTTGTTATTGGTATTGTCAAACGTCAGTACTTGATCCATACCAGAGGTTAACAGGCACCAGCACCAGAAAACCCAAATGCAGAAGTATTAACATGATAAATGGACTTACCTCATCTTGCTTTACTTCCTGCTCCGTGGTCATTTAGACGTGAACCACCCACATGGTGATGGTGGTAATGCCAGAGATTTCTATTTTAGCTTTAAAATTGTCACGTCTTCTACACAGACTGCTGTCAACGGCTACTGCCACAAATCCGTGGCTTACCGTTTGTACACTGAAACCAAAGGGGAAAAAAAGACCATGTTAGACCAACGTTAGTCTGATAAGCTGTGGTAAAGCAAAATTTCACTGATAAACACCAGTGTGTATCTTAATTCTTCGCACTATCTGGCACTTCCGCCTGCAAAAAAAGAACTACGGAGATCTTGCATACAAGATTTTAGTGTTGAACACTTTTTTCGATTTTTTTACGATTTTTATGCCAACGAATGGCATATTGCTAAAGCGTAAAAAGCGTGGCGTAAGAATCGGCCAAAAAAATACTACTATCAGTGAAGCAAGAAAAGCATGTAAGGAATGGGCAAACACAAATAATACATGGTGGTAGAGCCGAATAACAGGAGGAAGCTGTTGCTAAAAAGTATATTGCGAGCACCTCTTAAAATCATCAACCCTGATTTTATCGGAGGCGTTATCATCATACTACAACCATTCACCGACAAGGTCATCTGCCTCTGAAATCTCTGCACTTAAGACATGTTTGAGTTTCTTTATTGAGCAGAAAGGACCTTCAAGACATGTTATCATAATTCCAAGAATGTATTCTGGCTGTCATGTATTTGTTACAATTACCTGTCTCGGCAATTATCTGTCTCGGCAGAGCCGTGGAGACGTCATACTTACTTCCCAAATTCTAAACGGGCTCATTGACGTCATGCCTACCGATTTTTTTTGTCTTGCTCTTTCCAACACCAGGGGTCACAACCTGAGGCTCCTTGGCAACCATTCTATGCTAAACATCAGGCATCGCTTTTTCTCTGCAGGAGTCGTGCCCCTTTGGAATTCTCTATCACCTTACGTCATGGCTGCCACCAGTCTCAACTCTTTCAAAGCACGTTTTGACAAGAGTTCTTAAGGTGTTTTCCTCTGGGTCTTTTTTTTTCGGGCGGGAGGGGGGGGGGGGGGGTTTGGCGCCATCGTTTTAGCCTTGGCTCGGCGCCGTCTACTATATTCTGTCCTATTCTACCATGATCGCATTATTGTACAGCCCGTGACAACCAATGCCTGGATACCAGCGTTTGCTAATTTATTCCTCCCTCCAAGCTTCAGTTGTGAAGACTATTTATTTTGGCCATTTTAATTCGAACTGACTACTTAGTCTCTAACTGCCCACAACTTAAATTCATCCTTATCATTCAGGCACAGTCAGTGGCGTAACTACAATGAGGCAGAGGAGGCAGCTGCCTCCGGGCCCACTGACTTTGAGGGCCCCCTCACTGTCCCCAATTTAAAATTTGTTTGTAACCGCAGAATACGAGAAAGCACGTTATGGCCATAGTTTCGTGAAAAAAAGTTGGGTCTTGTGTTGCAAAAACTTAATTGTTTTATATTTTTCATGAAGTAGCAAAAACTTCAATTTTGTTTTATGAAGGGCCTCCACTGGGCTCTCGCATGTATGGCAAAAACGGCATTTTCTATGAAGAGGGTGAGGGATGGCCCCTCCACTGCGCCGTAAAAACAACATTTTTTTGTGAAAGGGGAGGAGGCGATCTCTACTGGGCTATTGCATTGTGTGGCAAAACTGCATTTCTTTTTTTAATGACGGTCTGGGTTCTCACCTAGTGTGGCAACAACTAATGTGTTTTTTTTTTAAGGGGAAGCCTCCGCAGCACTGCCGCCTCCGGGCCCCAATTTTGATGTTACGCCTCTGGGCACAGTCAGCCAACACGTAAAATGAGCGCGCATTACTTCCAGACCATTAAATCACAGTACCGGCACTGAACCAGACCGACATTATTTCCATCCACGCCATTACTTAGATCTCTAGTCCACCAATCTTAGTCGACATTGACGGGTATGACAGGGATGGGAGCTTGTAATGTTCTCCCTGTCATGAGAAGTCCCGTTAGGGCATTGCTTCATATAATACTTCACCGTTTGCATAAGGAGAAACGGGAGAGAAGCTGTAACTTTCGCTTTTCTACCCCTGGGCCACTACTTCGACTTTCGACATCACGATATTCTTATTTTACCGAAGAACGTTTAAAAAGAGCGCTAATTTTTCAGCCTTTAGCAACGACTCGCTTTTGTATTCCCGCAGTTATGGAATTTAATCGCGGTGGCAAATGTTTCGTTACCATGGTAACATTGCTACCTGGATTAGCTAACTCCGACTTCGGTTGAATGATTGCTTGCATTCTTATAATCCGTGACAATAAGATAAAGAATTCCTCCTGACAAAACGATTTTCGCAGTCGCTTCTGAACTCACATTATTGACTGTTTTCGTTACGAGCCGGTAGAGCTAAAACCTGCGCCATGTTGGAATTTCAGATGATTTCTAGCTTCTAGCTGCGAGAAGGTGAAGGCGAGTCGTTTCGTAAACGCGCCCTTAGGGTGCGTTTAGGCAACAAGACCTTCTCACTCGCCGAACGCTATTTGCAGTCAATCGTTATTTATTTACGATTAGTTTCCAAATTCAATGCGGTAAAATATAACAAATTAAATGTATTTATTATACGTAACAACAGGGGTAAAAAACAGAGTGCAACAGTAATTTTAGACGTTGCTACAACATTGTTGACATTTCACGCTATTTCCAAAATTTACTATGCTCGCTCAAAGAACAGCTTCTAGCAGTGATCAAACTATGGCAGAAAAAAGTAGCTGCTCGCAGCGAGAATTCAAAATCCAACATGGCGTCTGTTTATGGGTTACCAAATCGAAGACGAACCATTGAATGCCGGCATACAGAAAACAGTCCGTCGTCAGTCAGTACTGCAGTAAAAAATGTTTTCTTATTGTCATAAATCGACGCTGTCATGTTGCACGGATCATACGTCGTGTTGCGAGGCACGAAGAGAAGGTCTGTGTCTGCGTTGTTGCCATGGTTACTATGTTCGAAAGCCGCATTCTCCGGTAAAGGCGAGAAGCAGCCAGAAGATTTAGTATTAACCAAGTAAAAGCTAGTAGCGAGAAAATTGTTGTTGCATAAAGCCGCCCTTAGGGCTCGTTTACGCAAAGTAATTTTTCTATTTCACTGGCTTTTACTTGATCAATACTAATTCTGTTGGCTGCTTCTCGCCTTTACCGGAGTATGCGGCTTTCGAGTTGTCTATGGCAACGACGCAGACGCAAATCTTCTGCTCCTGCCTCGTGACACGGCGTACGATGCTTGGCATTTGAGTGTCGATTTACGACAACAAGAAAACAATTTTTACTGCATTACAAGACGACGGACTGTTTTTTTGTATGCCGGCATTTGATGGTTTATCTTCGATTCGATAGCCACGAAATGGACGCCATGTTCGATTTTGAAATCTCGCTGCGAGAAGCTATTTATTCTACCGACGTTTGATCATTTCTAGAAGCTGTACTTTGAGGGAGAATAGCAAATTTTGGAAATAGCGTGAAATAACAACAATCTTGTAGCAATGTTTAAAATTACTGTAGCTCTTTGTTCGCTATCCGTGCTGTTATTTATAATACATGCAATTTGTTATCTATTACCGCATTCATTTAGTATCAACAGGAAACTAATCATAAATAAATAACGGTTGACTAGCAAATAGCAAGGGCGCGTTTATGCAACGAGACCTACTCGCTGGCCGAATGCTATTTGCTAGTCAACCGTTATTTATTTATGATTAGTTTCCCGTTGCTACTAAATGAATGCGGTAATAGATAACAAATTGCATGTATTATAAATAACAACACGGATAAAGAACAAAGAGCTACAGTAATTTTAAACATTGCTACAAGAAAGTTGTCTTTTCACGCTATTTCCAAAATTTGCTATTCTCCCTCAAAGTACAGCTTCTACTAGCAATGATCAAACGTCGGTAGAATAAATAAATTTTAAGTATTGATCAAATAAAAGCTAGTGAGCGAGAAAACTGTCGTTAGGGCGCGTTTACGCAATGACTCGCATTTGCCTTCTCGCAGCTAGAAGCTAGAAATCATATGAAATTCCAACATGGCGGCGGTTTTAGTGCTGCCGTCTCACAACGGAAACAGTGAAACATGGAGTTCTGAAGCGACTAGGAAATTGTTTCGACACGAGGAATTCGTTATCTTATTGCCACGGATTGTACGACTGAAAGCATTCACTCAAACGGCGCCGAATTTAACCAATCCAGATAGCGTTGTTACCATGGCAACGATAGCTTTGCCATCGCGAGTAATTTCTAGCTGCGAGAATGCAAAGGCAAGTCGTTGCGTAAATACGCCCTTAGGGCGCGTTTAGCAGCGAATCGCATTTGCATTCTCGCAGCTAGAACTCAATCGCGATGGCAAAGGGGACATTGCCATGGTAACAACGCTAAATGGATTAGGTAAATCCGATATCGTTTGAGTAAATACTTGCAGTCTTATAATCCGTGCCAATGATATAAAGAATTCCTCATGACGAAACAATTTTCCCAAACGCTTCTGAACGCGCGTTATTTGCTGTTTTCATTGCGAGGCGGTAGACATAAAACCACCGCCATGTTGGAATTTGAGGTGATTTCTAGCTTCTAGCTGCGAGAATGCAAAAGCTAGTGGTTGCGTAAACCCGGCCTTACAAGAATTAGCGTGAAGCTGGAAGCGAAACTCGTGATTTCTACCCAGGCAAGCCTTGGCTTGAATATGCCTTCTCCCTCCACACTTCAGGGTCGTTTTTAATACAACGCTATTGTGCGAGGAGTTGCAACATTCCTGGACTAATCCTAGAACAAGCGACATTTTTCATGCATTTATTAGGTCAAAAACATATACTGCATATTTTTCAGGTATGTTATGCTTGGAAATAGTTGCGACCAGCATGGGTCGCGATCCAGAACGAGAGCCGTAACGGGTAGTATAATGTAACACCTAAATACTCTCGCGTAGGAACTGCGGTCTTTCTTTTGCCTCCCCTGGTACATGTATTTATTCCTTATTTCAATTATGTTGAGATTTTTTTTCCTTTTTTGGGGGGGGGGGGGGGTTAAGCCAAACTCCATGTTCAACTTTTTTAAATAAAACACAATACCTCGAAGGTGCGAGAAAATACACGGAAATGCTACAAGTTTCGAGATTACTGCATTTATTATCACGCCAGAAATTAGCCAAGAGTGTACTGGCTAAATTGTTGCTTGACAACGTCATGCAGCTAATCTCGAAACGTAGCGTTTCTGCTTTTTTTTTGCGCCTTTGAGACTTTCGGCTTTACTTAGGCCACTATAAAAATGAATTACGTGGTTCTCGGGAGCACACGCATGGTTTGTTTTTTTTTTT